>WURS02068245.1:0-10497 GCA_011762765.2 Rhinocypha anisoptera | reverse complement strand
CCCCCCTCCCCCCGCAGATCCTCCCCAATCCCTCCAACTGAGTATGCTGACGCTAAATTCTGGGTTCGGGTAGATGATAAAACGATTCCTAAAATGCCTTCGGTGCTGAAACAGGGGCTTAGGAAGTCGTGCGGTTATGTAAAATCTACTAAGTACTTAAAATATGCTTATGAGATTAATTTATGATCATTCATCTGCTTTCATGTTTCATCCAATTTTATGATTTCAATTAAGATCTGCAAAAATGGGCATGTATAATATAAAGTTACATCTTAAATCATTAAGAACATTCTACATCTTTCTAATTGTAATTATGCTACAGCAGATAAGTGATGTATTCCTAAAACGGTTTTCTTAAAAGCAGTCAAACTTCGTTGTATACTGACACTAGTGCGATTTGACCTGAGATATTTATGCCATGCGTACTAAAATAAAACGCTTGTATAACGATCCTCCTAATAAGGACCGTGGTAGCAACTTAATGTTTGAAGTGATCCGACAATTTGGCAATAAACCCAAGCCAAGAAATGAAATTTCTTACCAACTGAATATCCATGACCCAAATGCTATTTAATCCCAAAACTTCGTGTTAGAGCATCTACCACTTGACTCAGTCGATTCTAAAATAGTTTTAGTAATTAATAAATTTAATGATAAGATTTTAAGTGCATTTGGTAGAATAGAGTTACCTAGTTCAGAGGAAATTCCAAGTTCTAAGAGATCAAATTAATTTGCGAAATTACCCTAATGTTAAGGTAAAGGAAAAACTCATATGACAAACCGGAAATCCATAGCATTTTTTAATTACACCAGTTTAATAACAATGGTTTAGATAAAATCTCCTAAAAGTTTAGCTGCTAGTTCCTTCAGAGAGAAAATTTTCGGTCATTCAAGAAACCAATAGAATGATTAGGATCGTTAGCTATTTTTTATATTCCTTGTCAATTGATATTTTAAAAATATAAAGTGATTATATTTATTTTTAATGAGGAAGACGGGAAAATATTGATCATGTTTGCCGAGAACTCTTATGTGTTTCCTGTGACAATGAAGCCAGGATCATATTGATAAGGTTGATTTCTTAACTGAAAATGCTGATAAATAATTTTTCCCGACTTTTCAACATAGACCTACAAATCTACATCTTTCAGTAGCGGGCTTTGCTTTATAAACAGACAAATTTACTCACCACCCATTTATTTATGATGCGGAGAATAAGCAAGAGAACCTTTGAAGGAGCCAAAAGGATTTCATAGTGATCGGAAATGCATTAAATCGCCAATTTCAATTTTTAAATTAAAATGGATTACCTATAACAGAAAAACCAAATACTTTAGCCAGGTATAATTTTTTACGCTAATCTATCAAATTAGGGAGTGATACTGATTTTTTGTCCAAGAGATTCATTATAAATATACTTCATCCAAACTAGGTCGGATTTCTCAACTTCTCAAAGTGGACTATCTGAAATGAAATGTCATCCTGATAAAACTAGAAAAAGTGGGTTTCTAAGTTAAAAGTTACACGGTGGTGAGTAATTATATCACTGAACATAATAAAACTCAATTAGGCTACAAATATAAGAAAATCTTATAGAATAAATTTTTACTCCACTTTGTTCGTAGAAATATACGCGAGATAAAAGAGGCATCGAGAATTAACCGATGTTCAGACTACGTGCTGTCAATTAGAATCCAAGGAAACTTTGCCTATATTTTGTTTAATGTGTTTCGTAAAACAGCTTCCGTGTGACGTCCAGAGGATTTATTTCCAGAACGGTCGAAGGTTAAGGTTCAACTTAACCTTATTCAATATATTTACCATTAACCTACAATTCAGCGAGGGCTGAGTGGCTAGGGGTTTTTCATCGAAATTCTTCTCAAATGCTTCTAAATTCTATTTTATGTAAGGATTGCTTCGAAGAGAGAAAAAGTAATTTATGCATAAAGAAAGAAAAAGGTCAAATATTTTTGCTTTCGAAGGAACATAATATTATAACGCGGGTATAAAAAACTCAAAAACTCATCAATACCATAGATTGCAAAGATTTTAAATGGTACAGTGACTCAGCTCTAATATTTTCCTGATTATTTCTTTAAACCGAGTTCGAGTAGACAAAAAACAGAAATGATTTGTTATAGTGTATTCTTTTGGCTCTAAACTCAACATGAACTCTGAGTCAAATTCCCACGGAGATAAATTGTTCAAAAAAAATAATAATTTTGTCGGTGGTAAAACTTTATGGAAAATATTTTTAATGCATTAATATATTTTTTAAATAATATAAATTATTACGAAGTAAACTGGAATGCCTGTAAAATCATGTATAGTAGTTGTAATGGAAACTAGATTAAAATTAAATTTTAATCAAGTCGAATTATGAAGAATTCCAAAGAAGCTGAATTGGAACTTCAGTAAATAAGAATACTACATAACGAGTAAGTACTCGTTTTGGTCATAAAGCCACAGGACATCCATGACACCTTATATGTGTTACTAAATTGGGATTTTTATCTATTAAAGGTTGGCTTATTACTGAAAAAACTACCTGGATAAATATGAGGTTTAGTTATAACTAGCTTATTTACAGAACACCAGTTACGTTATATAAGTACATGAAGTTCAGTTAGCTATTTCTAATCAGGCAAATAATAATAAATATAAAACCATATAAAACCATATGATCAATGAAAAAAAAATAAATAGATAGGAGGTGCATACGTGAAATTTTGCCAGAAGGTGGGCTGTATATCTTCCGAGACCTCCTTAAATTTTCTGGGTCAATAAGTCTATAAGTTTATTAGAAGAATATACCCACCCGTTTATGAAAAAGCGCTAGTCTACATCTCGTGGATCGCCTTTCGTGAGTGAACAGTTTTTAATACTGTTTCGAAATTTAAGAATATTCCCGTTCCCGATATATATTTCGTAATTTTAACCAGAAACTGACTTTTATTTTCCCTTTGTAAATACTATAGCAATTGTTGTAAATTGATGTGGGCTGGGAGAGTATTTTTCTTAGCATCTTAGTTTTGAGTTACTTGTAAAAACAAAGTTGAAGAAATATTTTAAATACTTTTTAGGCTACTCCGACTTCCTTCCTTCCATTTCCAAATTTTTGTACCCTTCCTTCCGGTATAAATAGCCTGATGCTAGTGCTATACGAAATTGATACAACACAATAAATTTCCGTGATGTCAGAAATATTTCAATTGTATGTTATATATTTTTCATTCTGAAATATTTGATTCCACAGAAGACCTACTGGAGGTGTTACTCTATTTTTTCCTGATGCTGTTGCAAGATAAAATATGAATAATTATAACAATGCCATATCTACCTTGTCTATGAGACCTAAGATACTGTTTATTCGCATATTTAATGTTGATACTCTTAATCTATAACTATGGAGTTTCTATAAATAATGCTAGAATTGTTAACCTCATTATATACGGAATCATATCAAAGATAACTGAAAATTGAATCGTTAAGAGAATCGTTGAAAGAATCGTTGAAAATTGAATCGTTAATTGAATCCTTTATAACTATCGCGCCATCGACCAACACTACAAGTGGAACGGATCTCTTCTCAAATTCTTCGTGAATACTTTTATCAGATGCTGAATTACTGAACAATGCTAACTTAGATACTTAGTATGTTTCCAGAAAATTTAAGAGAGCACGACCGGTTTCTACGATAATTGTCATCATCTGGTTCACATGGTGACGATTGTCGTTGAAATCGGTCAGCCTTTCATAAGTCTTGAGAAAGTATACTAATTATCATTAATAAGATTGTTTATAATTTATTTTGGAGGAGATACCTGCATCCATGAGATGCAACCGATTTTTCATTACCAGAAGAAGTAAAAATATTATAACTAAATATCTATGATACAGTTGAATCTACGGGCAAACGATGAATAATGGCCACATAAGTACGAGAACCGAAAAAAATAATACTATAATTCGAATCGCTTTTCCTATTAATAAATGCGGTCTTGCTTTCTGTTCCAATGAAAAATCAAAGTGTGTATTGCTAAGTCACAACCATGAAAAAGGGAAAAATTGACCGGATATAATCCGAATGGAAGTTTTCGAAGAGAAGAAACAGGCTATAATCGTGCTCTCAGACATGCACCAAAGTGATGGATTTGAAGGATCGATTTTAGGAATTTGAACTAGAAACTGGGTACGGTTCAAAGTACGCCTTGGAGAGTATTTATCGATACACAGGCAAACAACTTTTGAGGAGAATCGTCTCAATGAATAGGAAGGGTGATCGTTCTCCTCTCTTACTCCACGAGAGAACAGTTATATGGACTTCTTTATTATTTACCCATATTTTTCAAAGCCAGCTGCTCATGGACTGCTCGGATCCTCTTGCTTCACACGTAAGTGCCTGAGCACTCTATTATCTTCGAAGAATATGGATTCAGTGAATAAAATCAGACACAATATCATCACCCCAGGTCTGGTACACAGCGAAAAATGAAGGGGTTCATGAACTTTCAAAGTGATGAAAAGTTTAAATGAAAAAGTAGTACTGCTTTTGTAATTCCAAAATTATTTTTCTACTTTCCAAGTAATATCTTTTAATGCAAACACAATTATTTTAAAGACACTTCGCCATTGCTCCGTCTTTGTAATGATTCAGCAAATGATCTACTATATGTCCTATAGCTGCAATCACTTCTTCAATCGAAGTAAATCAGTGTTCAGTTACGTATGTTTTAAAATTTGTGATGAGAAAAAAGT
Organism: Rhinocypha anisoptera; assembly: GCA_011762765.2. NCBI lineage: Eukaryota > Metazoa > Arthropoda > Insecta > Odonata > Chlorocyphidae > Rhinocypha > Rhinocypha anisoptera. The sequence goes on along the minus strand of WURS02068245.1, from coordinate 5,739 downwards.
AATAAGGTGACAATAATGGGAAATAGGGTGGATTTTCCAACTATCCACAATACATATCCCTTAATATTACTAATTTACAGACCACTTTTGTGTGCAGTTTGATGAAAAATGAGTTTTCACGATAAAAAAACGAGGTTTTTCTCATGAAAATATTTTTCTAATTTTGCAAAATGATTGAATATTCCCCGATATTTGCTTGACCTTTTTTAAGATAAACAAATAACCTCTTGCATCTCTAAACACCGATGGTATGATTTTTCCAATTGATGGAAATGACTTTGGCACGAAAGAGACAGTTGCTGTCCGCTTTTTTAACTAATAAATAGATACTGGTACTTAATGATGAACAAAATTTTCATTAATACCAATAATTTTACGCATAGTAATCTTTTCTTGTATGCCTTCTTTAGAAATATTCATGACTTGCATTTTTGCGTATTGTGTTTATGACCTGCTGCAAAAAATCACGGTTTTCCGCTTGGGGAAACCTTTTTCCTTAGCAAGTCTTCAGAAAAAATATATCCTTCCAGTTCTTAAGTACTATAGTTTTAGCAATTTGACAGAATTCACTCTATCAGTCATTCAATAGCAACTATAATGGCGTGGCGTAGCAACGTGACTGGTACGGCCACGAATGAACTATCAAATTGAACATTATCGAATGTCGTTGGTTGAATATGGTCCAAGTTTTTAAAACAAAAAATTTCACCTTTTGGCGTTAAGTCTTCTACAGATATTTTTGTAAAAGAAGGTTTGACGCCGACTGGAGCAAGCCTATAGTAATTTTTCATTTTTATAAAAAAGGAAAAGCAAGAAATTCCCTTTTATCCTACGTTAGAAGAACAGTCACCGCTCCTAATTGATAAATCCGACTTAATGGTATGTGTTAACCCATGAAAGGTAAAGGACAGATCACCCAAGTATTGTTAAAAAGTTCCAATTTTTGGAGGACGCGGGGAACCTTTTCTGACTAATCTCGTATTATGGACTTATAAACAAACATAAAACGATAATGAGTGTCCTTAATATTATCAAGATTCGACCTGAAATTCCATGATTTCAGTTCATTTTCTCACCCTGGTCCAATAAAAACATTTTATTGAAAGAAGAAAAAATAATGTAGTATATGATTGTGAATAAAATATTCTCAATTCGATATCATACTTGGAAAATACCGATATAAAAACTACGTTGTTCTTTCCTGTTGTCATAGTAGATCGTCTACCGACCCACCGGTGTTTTAAAATGTAGGCTCATAATATAAAGAAGAAACAACTCCCTTCAAGAAATGAACATGGCCTATTTCGTTATCATCATCGAAATCTACAAGGAAAGTTTTAAATTTAACTAATCAGAAAAATCGTTAGAATCGTAAAAAATATGAATGCTGAAAAGTCTAAACGTATAAATCCAAACAGTATTTGATGTTTGATAATTTTTCCTGATTTTTCTTTCATAATGATTCAATAAACATTATGTCTGTCATCCATTTTACCTTCATCATTTTTAGCTCGTCTTCTTAATAAAAATGTTTAAAAGAAAAACCTCATATTGTTGTTAATGATCAAAGGGGTTGGGAATGTCTAAAATTTGATAAAAAAACGATAAAGCAAGGTTCGTGTCGAATCACTTAATAACCACGATAGAATCAAATGAATGGTAGGTAGTTCCTGGCAAGCATAGAATTCGTCGTTATGATATGACATGCAAACCTTGCATGCGCTAGATGTCCACAACCATTGATATTTCCCACGCGATATGAATAAATTTTAAAATGCTCCAAGGCATTAACGATTTTTGTTAAAGTTCTACATTTACTTCTACTTCTTATTTATATATATATATATATATATATATTTGGAACGGTAATTTATTAAATGGCTGTTTTCTTTTTTGGAAGAAATCAGAGAAAGAACCTCAAACTTATTTAAATATTATGCATCCGAAATGTAAATGTTTTTTATAAACATTTTAATATGCATACATATATAATACTTTTATCGTAAAAAATTATTTAGTATTACCTTTTGAAGGACTTGGGAGAATAATTCAAAGCATTCAACCCTGGGCAGTCCACCTTAGTTTGAAACGTTTCGGATTGCACAATTTAACATTGTAAAACGGGGTATATATAGGTAGGCTATTACAATGTAACGAGTATATGAGTTCTTGGGACAGACTTGCAAGCAAATTGGGAGAAACGAGATGCAAAACCGAATTCCATATGGAAATATATAACTAAAAACTCAACGAAGAATAAAAACTTTTCGCCAATATTTCCTGTCGTTTAACGAAAAGAGTGAGGAGAGCCAAACATAATAATGCAAAGAAATTTCTCGTTCATACTTTAGGTAAAATCGCGGAGCAGAAAATTTGAAGTTTCTGTATTTTAATTCTAATGTTCCAAACATGTACTAATCAGACCTACATAAACGAAAGATCTTGGCTGAAAGATAAATTCCATATCCTTATTATGTAACCACTCCGAAACCAATACTTTTGCGGTTGTGGTGTTATCACATAACATCCTAATGCTAAGCGGTCAATTTGGAGAACTTACTGAGTGAGGGGTGGGAAGTAATTCTAAAGACGACTAAAGAAGACTAACTAAACGGAAATTTTGTCAATATTTTCAAATCACTCAAGATTCAGAAGCAGAAACAGATTTGAAAACTACTCTTACTGATTAATATCTAGAGAGAATTTGGAAACATTCTGAACTATTTACCTATTCAAAGAGTAATGCTTAATAATTACATTCCAAACCTAAACACATAAAGATAGGGAAACTTAGGGATAAAATACCTTCTGGTTAAAAATTGGTTAGTATAATGGTAGTTTCTAGTTACAAACATCCTATTTTTACATGTGAAATTATAGATCCGTTTCAAACCTTATACGAAGTACTGAGAAATATAAATAGTTAGTAAAAATCAGAACTTTATCAAAACAGTGTATAGACATTCACAATAGACTTATTGTAAGCAATTATTCAAAGTTTTATGTATTCAAATAAGTATTTCAAACCTTTATGATCTTATATTATATTGTTATAAATTAAGTATAGGAATATAAAAAAAGGATTTTATACGCAGCTAATCCAATCATCGAAGTTAATGAATCTTCAAGAAATATTATTTTGAAAAAGAAGTCGCTATACAAGAAGGTTGGAAATAGATACTTTCAAGTTTTAATGCTTAATTAATATATTGATCATATTTGGCAGATTATTTCTTGATTTTTACTGTGTGAATACATTTATCTTGAGAGGAAATGGAATACTTGATCAAATCGGCTTCCTCACCATCAATGACATGAATAATTTCGCTTGAGTGGAGGATGAAATAAATAAGGCTACATATAATGTCAAATATATTATTTCGATGGTGTGCTATGGTGATTATTTTGCTGCATATTCTGCTGTTTTTAAAAAACATTAAAATCAAAATATAATTGAAACACCTACAATGATAACAGTATTATATTCTCACACACAGATTCCCATCGGAAATCTAAATTTGTAATTAAGCCAACATGAACTGACCTCAGTCTTTGCAGCATATTAATATTTCTGCTATCGTTACATATATACATTATAGGAACATAAGCTAAGTTCCATCTTGGATTTTACGAAAGCTCTGATTGCGGTGGGGAAGTTTAAAAGATGCTATTTAGGGCCATTAACTTCCCCAGAGGTGTGGGGAACACACAGGAAATTACGTGGATAACGTTTAGAAATAGAACCGTAACTATAGCAAACGGAATACTCAACAAAAATGAAAAATTTTCCAGGAGCTATAATCATAACAACACATTCTAGTTCATAACCAATGGTTCCTATCTGATAATCACTCGATGCTAGATCCAAAAGAGTCTCTAGTACCACTATTCGAGGTGGAATAAAATATATAGGGGTTTCATTTGACTAAATAAACACTTTCTTACAAATTATGGATGTGAGATTACATTTTCACTTCTTAATTAAATGAAGACTAACGCTATAGCTATAAAATGCATTAAAAAAGGATAATAACCCTTCGTAAGCAATAACATTGTAATTAAAAGTTAAACACACTGGTATTGTCTAAGATACGACCATATAACCATTGGAAAGAAAATTCAAGATACGTATGACCTTGAAATTTCAACCTAATCCATTTAACTAAACAAAACTACTTGTCTGTGAGAGTGAATATAGCTTTTAAAAACATCTTTAGCCTACTTAAGTAGGTTATATAATAAAATTAACCCTATTGTGGTAGAAAAGATAAGCTTTGGGCCAGGAAATATTATGAAGTTACGGTAGATTGACACAACATATGTAATCATTTCTAGACCTAAACCATAGACGTCATCAGGGGGTTTCGCATGTAATTAGTCTGGAATTTGATTTTTCGTGAATGTTCAGGTAATTTTTTCTTATTTATCGCTATGGAATTTGTAAAGTTCACTCCTGAAATTGAGGTCCTAAAAAATCGAACGAACACTTTGAATTCTATGGCATTTAACGTGATTCCTGAATGCTTACTTATCTTCACCCAAACATTAAACTGATTTAATGCGGCAGGGGTATGACGATAACGATAATGAGTGCATTTTCCGTCCTCGAAATGAATACTGTTTTCTAAGAGAGAGAGAGAGAGAGGCGTGAGAAAGAGGCCCAACACTCGCTATCTCATTGCCCCGTTTCGGACCCCAAGACTCCATTTCCTCGACCAGCGATATGCGGCAGAATAACAATACAAAGGGGCGAGTGAATGGTGGGAACATGAGATCTTGACTCTGATTGGCCGACGGGTGGCACGAATGTGAAAACTCCAGAGAACGATTTCATCGGGCGGGCGCGGCGCACTAACGAAATCCGTGCTTCGCGCCTGCCCCCAAAAATGAGAAGTCATATTGCGCTGGCGGACACAAATGTCTATCCGCGACGAAGGGCGAAAGAGTCGTCGTCACTTTGGACGAGATCGGATTCCTTTTCTATGCGTCTATTTTTTTCCCGTAGATCGACAAGAATTGTCCGGCCACGTGAACCATCGTTATCACGGCGGGCGTTATACTAAATAGAAGAGATTTTGTTGCACCCTTGAGGTATAAACCATCAAATGAGGACGGAATCACAAGGTTTTTGCACCACAGTGGAACTACTAACGAGCCACCGCCTGTTCTTAAATTCCCCACCTCCCTTCAAACCCGACTAGTGTGCGCCATTACTGTCCTCCCTCCTCCCTTTTCTCATCTGTGTCCTATTTCGATTTGCGCACGCCGAAGGAGGGGAGGTGGTGGATGCCTTCACGCCGTACCGGCCTGTCCCTCACACGCGACAGCAGATACACACACACACACACACACGACCGCGCACACACAAATACGCATGCACACAAACACACGCACGCACGCACAAACACGCACGCCTCTCTCTCTCCCTCGAGAGAGAGAGAGAGATAGAGAAATGTACACGGGACTCGGTTGCCCGGAACGTCGACAGCTGCCCCTTAAAAAAAAAAAACGAAATCACCTTCCTGCATCATCTCGTATGACTCCACCATTCTTTCGAAATCAATGGGACGCTTGAGCGAAGTGGAACGACACTGCGTTAAGAAAGAGACCAACCACCATACAGGGTTCCCCAGTGGGAACAAGACAACAACAACACGACGACGGCGGATCGAGACGAAACCAAGGTGGTGTGTTTTGTTGCGCCACGGCAGGTGGGAATAAAAACCATCCAAAAACCCC
>WURS02068234.1:0-10499 GCA_011762765.2 Rhinocypha anisoptera | reverse complement strand
GGAAATTCACACATCAGGGTAGAGGGGCCAGTTCATTTCCCTGTGCCGGCTGTGGTTTCCCACGAAGATGTGGTACCCGAAAAATCATTCAGCATGGGTTTAGCTGGAGGTGTCCGGAGGGTCGTCACCCGGTCTCGAACCCGGGCCCCCAGTCAGTAGCCAAGCACTCTACCCACTGGGCTACCACGACCTATATATATAAGATATGTATATATATATGTCTATATATATACATATATAAAATCACTCAGCTCTATATATATATATATACACATATAAATGTATTATCGTAAAAGGGATGACTATCTGTGTTTTAGTCGATAAACCACTATCGAAGAAGATCGAAGATACAATGCACGAGTGGAGATGAGTGAAGAGCAGTTTTAACAGACATAAAAAATGGAAAGATTGGTCCATTGTGTTTCGAGGTTCGCGAATAGGAAATATGGCTAATAGGGCGTATTCGCGTTTTCTAAAATATTGCCTGTATACGCATTCATACGCAAAGCAATCGCAAAACTGCATTAAAAAATTTATATAAATGTACTTTCAAGATTTCATACATATTTTTGGAGGCTCGTCTGGGGCCTAAACTCCCTTCTCCCCTCCAATTCTTATCCTTTAATATCCTTTCTCCCAGTCTGAATACCCTGATAGCTAAACCAGATTTAAAACAACACCGCGAAAAAAAGCATATGATAAATAATGCAAAAAATAAGGAAGGGTTTAGTAATACATAAAGATCTCATCTTGTAGTTTCAACTTATTAATAGTTAAAACAAATTAATGAAGGCTATTTCGAGCATCATCTTCCTTCAATTCTTCATTTTTCGTAATTTAAAAAATATCCTCTCAATGCTGACCAGAGTTGAAAAAGCATTCTTAATAAATGCATGAGCACAAAATGTGGTGAGGAAAGTGGAAATCAATCGATTCTAATGAGAGCATTTTTTGTCCCCGTGCAGAATTTGAACCTGGTTCTTTCGATTTCCGGTCTAAAACCTACTAGTTGCGTCATATACTATATAATATATATGTACATACATATATATTTATTTCTAGTATATATAAACAGAAAAATAAATATTTAAACACATAGTTTGAAAACAGAATTGAATGATTGCCCTTATAAAACTTATTAATGCCCAGATGAAGATCTATAAATAGATCGAAAAGTTTACTTAAATACAAATATATTAAAGATGGAAAACCCATATAGTCCAGGATGTTTTAGGGTCAGCTCTTTATCAGTGAAGAAATAAGACTTATTCCTTCACTGATGGTAGAGCTTAGACCTTCATAGACTTATATATATATATATATATATATATGTATGTATACTATTTATGTCTATAGGTGAAGATGAACACAAAAAAGATAAATTACAAGTATTTTAGCTATCGGCAGATCATCAGCCTTGTCAAACGTCAAATACTTGTGTCCTTTTTTGTGTTCATCTTCACCTATAGACTTATTTTATATTGTGCGCGCTTATCAGCGTCTTCCATTGAGTATATATATATAAAGAAGTATGTTATTGACAGTAGCACTTTGGAAGACTCATTTGGAAGGGCATATGAAAAGTCTCCCTCCCCATTGAGGGCATGAGATGATGGAGCGGAGAGAGTTAGTTTTCGAAAATATCGCTCGACTGAAAGAGGGAGGTTTGGCGGAGGGGGCGAGGAAATGGGGGTTGAATGGAATGGGAGCCCAGCCGGCAATCAAGATGCAGGGAAAAAGAGAGCAGAATGAAATTAATGGGGCTGTGAAGCAGGAATATCTAGAGTAAGTCTTCGAACCGAAACATTACGCTGCTACAATCCTTGCTGGAGGAATTTCCGCCACTCCAAGTTATCATATTATGGTGGTCAAGTGAGTTAATTTTAAATATTCCTCCCTCGATAAAAAATGTACCATTTCAGTTAATATAAAGGAGTTACATTACATATTTTTACGATCGGGATCATTGTTATAAAATCAGTGCCCTTTGCCTATCTGAAAAATCAGTTTCGGATATTTGGGATATTAATCTGCTAATATTCATTTTTGGAAGCAGAAACTGCAATTATTGAAAGTTCGATGCTTTAGTAAATGATTAATAGGTTTTGTAAATTACCTTACTGTTATTAAATTCCGCAGTTTATATACATGAATGATCTTACTTCGAAATTACTTTGGCCTAATTCGAATAGGAAAAATTCTATTTCCGACAAAAGTAGTTGTTATATACTGATTATAGCGGAATGCATAAAAATACAAAACATTGAAATTAATTTGAAAGATGTGAGTGTAGAGGGAGAAAAAAATATTCTTTTTATAATAAGACAGGCAATGTTAATTTTCGAGTAAATCGATGCAAATCAATCAACTCGCACAAACATTTTTTTTTAAATTTTAGCGCGAATGTATATTTGTTAAAATTGTATTAAATAAATCGGTGATATATGAACATAAGTATTTCCTAATAGAGACAAGAGTATATTTGTATTTTACTCAAATGAAGCCTACATTTTTGGCTTAGGATGTAATATACAGCTTGGAAATAAAATAATTGATTACAATCTGAGCTTACGAGTTAGAGTCTGAGCTTACGAGTTATCTAACCATAAGTAGTAATGGTGGTGGAAGAAGACTTCCGTATTCATTACATGGCTTATCACTCTGTAAAGTTTGTAATTATGTTAGTTAAACAACTAGAAAATGATTGGGGATTAAGCCAATTCTTTACCAAACATAACTTTTATTCTTACGGTGTGTCATGGACGTGTTTTTTTTAACTATTACCGGCAACAATTGAACTAATTAATATTTACTCGGTGTCTTTGAGGTTCCACATCGAATCTTTTAGAGCGTGTTTTCCTCATTTATATTGGACGGAATACATAGTATGGATTGCCGACAGATGCGTGAATAGGCCAGGAGTTTAGAAATATCACGAAATTGAAGTCCCTTATATTACTGCATTGGAAGAAAGAAAGAGATTGAAAAGGCCGAACGTCTTCTATGACCACCGTCTTAAAAAACGAGATCATCTCGACTGTGTCATCACGTCTTCAACAACTTGGTAAAACGTTTCCGTCTTCACTATTGAGGACGCGAGAAAATACGGAATTGAATGAAGTGACGTCTAATTGTTTTGGCTTTTTTTTTTAACCGATTCCGTTTCTTATTTAAAGGGTGGTTCGTATCGGTGGTTTTTTTTATTGTCAGAGGTGGAAATATGATTTCGCGAAATCTAAATTCAGGAAAATATACCATGAACCTTTAATGAAATTTAAAAACGGCATATTATAAAACGTGACGGAGTGGGAATGAAACATTTATCCCGCTACGAAGGTCAAAAGGTTTTCTGTGGACGCCGTTTCGGCGAGATGCGTACGAGTAATTGAAGTGGATTATTTTTCGACTCGAATTCGAAATGGGATCCAAACAGATGAGTGAATGCATGGTTTGATAGATTGGAATGCACGTGGCTTGTGAGTGAGCTTGGGTTCGGGAGGACGGCGTCGGGATTAGAGGAGGAGAGAGTGCCGTTGAGAGAGAGAGAGAGAGGGAGAAAGAGCGGGGAAACAAAGAGAACGGAAGGGAGACGCGAAAGCGGGGGATGAAGACGGGAGGCTGGAGAGGAGCGGGAGATGTGTGCTTTGGAGGGAGCATGGGATGACGGAAGGTTGGTCAAGTCTTTGGGGAAATGAAAATGAAAGGAAGGTAGGCGTTTAGCGTGTGTGAGGGGGGAAGGGCGGGGAGGGGGGGAAGAAGGGGATGTGTTAGAGGAGGCGAGGTAAGTGCTCGGTTATGAGATATTGAAAGCAGCTAGAGAGAGAGGAAGAAAAAGAAAGGGGTTGGAAACGTGAAGGAGAAAGTAAGAGAAAAATAAACAAAATATGAGGATGGGAAAATAGGTCAAGGGAATGGGGATTATGTGACGATAACCAGAACTAGGGGACATGACTCCTGACAGACTCCATGACTATATCGAATCCAACACACGATATTCTTACAATTAGAAGGCAGTGAATTAAAGGTGTTGTTTCAAGTCTGGTCAGCACTATCAAGGTCTTCAGACCGGGAGGTAAGGTATTAAAGGAATGTCATTTTTCCCCCGAACCATTACAGATCAGAATAAACTAAGACCTAGAGATCCTCAGGAAGAGTAGTATACGATATATATATATATTATTTTCACCCTGCATGTCTTCTTTCGTTTTATTTAATATTAAATGTTATTTTACTTTGTTTCCACATGATATACTTTTTTATTGTGAAACGATTTGTATTCGGAAGTCTAACATTGTCCCGCATGTTGTGGATGATGTTCTACTATTTTATTTTTTTTTCATGCGGGTTGCTTCATTATATTTTTTTAATATTTGCACTCAGGAGTGAATGTGAATGTTTGGTGGTGGCTCACTCCCTGCCACGCGCCCTTGCGGCGGTTTGCATGGGTAATGCTTAGAAGTAGAAGTGGAAAGGAAGGGAATGGAAGGGTAGGAAATATTTCAACCGGTGAAAATCATTATTTTGATAGAGGCCAGCGGTCAAGTGTTCCATCCTACTTGTATGGGATTATGGGTGTCACACACGACAAGAAGAATGAAGCACTTCCTCTGCGTGGAAACAAATGTTCCGGGATTTCCTCCGGGTGTGTGATTATATTTGACGACAGTTTCGCCATCTCGTTACAGACGGCGTCTTCAGGTCATGAAGACCCATGACCTTAAGACGCCGTCTGCAATGATGGCGAAACTGTCGTCAAATATAATCACACACCCGGAGGAAATCCCGGAACATTTCTTTCTTCAAACGCACTCCGTGGAAGCCTTCAATGCGCATTTCCTCTCCGTGTTACCCTGCAAGCCGCAGGAAGGATGTGTGGAAGGCAGAGATCCCCCGCCACCCTACATGCACTGCCACATATATATACTTCTTCCTCAGCTTCGTTCGGAATTTTGCCTGTTAATTCAGTAATATTACATGCAAAACAAACAACTATTATATGTATAGAAAAGAGCCAGCCTCGTTGGCATCGGGGTTACGTCCTTGTCTGTCAAACCGGAGCTCGCGGGTTCGAATCCCGGTCAGTTAAAGTTTTTATTCACCACTAAAAGATACATGGACGTGTGTTTGTGTGTGTTTCGTCTTTGTTTAAGAAAAACCGTTACCCTGACAACCGTAGTTGTTCTTGTACTGTGTGTCTGCGGGCAATCGAGAAATAAATTAATTTCGGGAGAAGAATTACTACACTAAATAAACTCTCTTCCGTTTATTGTTGGATTATAAATTTTATAATTAATAATATATTTTATAATTATTTATAAAAATATAGTTTAGGCTACGCATTTATGAACTCAGATATTGATTGATTAAAAAAATCTCATTAGTAATTACTTTACACTTTGAAGAGTTCCGGGAAGTGTTATGGCCGAGTTTATTTGTCTATATATAATTATATAATACTATTTTATCCGTTTCACTTGAATTACTCCTTCTGTAAACCGTAATTCTCAATATTAATTGTGAAATTCTGAGATGAAAGCACTAACCTGATATGCAACAGGATTTTCTCAAGCCGGGTGAAACTCAAGAGAATTCAGTTTACTATCTTATTATAGTTACAAGTCCTCTTTTTTTTTGTCCAACATAATGTTTGTCCCTACTCGCTTGCTAGATGCGAGCGCAATTTACAAGTATATTTATATCGCCTTACTACATATTTATCGGTAAAACTATTGTATATACGATTTGTCCCTGTTGACTTCGTCATCCGTCTTCCCCCCGGCCGAGCCCATCGTGTGTCCTCAAAGTGGAAGGACGCTCCGCGGATTGACAGGAGTGCGTCAATAGGGAGTGGATGATGGTGGAGGGAGGGAGGGAGTGGCGTCGCGCCGACGGGCGACGCTTAAAGTGCAGGGCGGCGCGGCGGAGTGATTTGGACGGGGGAGAGTGACGGGGTGCTCACCGGCGTAAAGTTCTTCACGAGAGAGGAAGGAGAGAAGAGGGGTTGGAGGGTGACGGAAGACTGACCAGGAGAATCGAGGGTGGGAGACTGGGAGCGTACGAGAAACAAAAGAGTGCGAGCGTTCGCCTTTCGTCCTTTCTGATAAAAATATTCCGAGAGTTGAATTTCTCACGACTCTAGTGTAATAATAATGCATGTTCGTCATTGATTTCTTCAAAATGGGTCGGAAAAAGAAATCACATCATCCAGGAATGGATTATTTTTCACGGATTTGGAAATATAACCTTTTATGGAAGCTCATAAAAAAACAAAGCCACTACGTAGAGAACAAACCTGAGTTAAAAGGCGTGGTGATAATACCAACGGAATGAACAATTATTCATAGAGTTGGTTACAACGTACGGCCCCCTACTCATACCATCCCGACCCTTCCTCCTGTCAGACGTTTCACAAATCGAGTATGAGTAATATTCGACGTCTTCTAATTTCTTCATCAAATGACCACGACATTCACAAGAATTATAATGTTAATGGACCTCAACAAGTAAAAAATGTTATCTTTTTCGAATAACTGAAAGGGTAGGCAAATGCGAAGAATTCCGTTGAGATAGCCTGTCCAAGATTCTACCGAGAAAAATACCAGAGAACGGCAAAGGAAGCGGATGTGTGTTTAAGTGAGGAGCGTTTCGGATTTTGAAGAAGAAGAAGGGGAAAACGAGAATCTATTCTTCTCCTCGGGATAATGTTGGAGAAGAGAAACCAAAACAAGCTTTCATTCATTCGTGAACCTGGAAAAAGTTTGTGACTGAGTGGCTTGAGGTACCATATTATAGGTTCTGAAATAAACTGGAATTAACTCAACGTCTGAATATTGAAACACCCTCCGTACATAGAGCAGGCAGCAGTTACAAGATGCGGTGAAAGCAGAGGTGGAGAAAGAACAAAGGTAGGGCTTAGGAAGACATGCTTAAAGGATGTCAGCGAACCTCATTATTAACACCGAGAAGAGAGCAAGAGAGATAAAAGAAAATATAGAACGGACGTGAGGAAAAAGCTAGAAGCGTGTAACAGCCTGTTGTTTGCGGACGGCATTGATATACTGACAGGTATAGAAGATGACCTAACGGAGATGGTAAGCTGCATTGAAAAAGGAAAGAGGAATTACAGAATGGATATAAACAAAATTAAACGTCTAGTAGCGGTCTAAGGAAAAATTAAAACCAGTTACAAATTTGTCCAGTAAAAATTAAAAATTAGAACCTCAATGAATTGTACTGCTTAGACGGCAGGATCACCAGTGATGGAAGAAGAAAATATCTTATAATAAGGAGAATATCTTAAGAAAATATGGTATTACATTACAAAAAAACGAAAAATTTACTGCAAATTGTTATTTGAATTGCCTGAAGATAATGAAGAGATTTATTAGGGTATACATTGAGGAATACTTTTTTTTGGAAGCCAGAGAGAAAAAAGAAGATATGAAAGAGTATCTGAAGCAATGGAAATTTTGAGTAACAGAATACCGCTGAAAATTGAATGAACTGACCAATCAACTAGTGAAGAAGAACTTCGAATGATTGTCGAGAAGGAAAGCTTAGATCCTTCACATGCAAGGAGAAATGGAAAACTAAAAATTTTAACTCATGGCAACTCAAGGCAAACATGGTAAATAATAATTTCACCTCTTGAAATTATAAAAATAGTTTTATTAAACATTAATGCGTGTTAATCTGTATTTACGATCTTCTTAATTGGTAATAGAATTTTTTATTTTTTGAAATATCAATCAACTTTTTCGTCTCATTTGATTTGTGACAAAGTCTAATAATAGAACGAAGTAAAATTTTAACTCATGAGAGAGCTTGATAGTTACTGTATTTGAAGAGACCTTTTATTGGAGAGGAGCTGTGGAAGTAGGCCAGAGATTGAAAATGAGTAACTTACATCGAGCTGGTTAGTCAGAAACTACGAAGGAGTGAATAGTTTGGCGGATGAGAGGAGAATTTGTAAACTTACTCGTAATTCAATTTGGATAGACGACCTATGATGAAGAGGCCGAAAAATCAAGCCGAGTCCTTGAACTCCTAAACGATCGCCAGACATATAGAATTTTTAAATCGAGCATCAATATTAGGATTCATGATTCCAACTCGTCGTGGATGGCGAATTTTTATTGTGACATTCAAAATCGGATCACTCTGACCGTCTCGTGTTTGAAGGCCGTCTCCAACCTTTGGGCGCGACGATCCGAATACGACGCAAAAGTCTCTTACTGTCTGTAATTTTTAAGGGGGTGCTTTTCTACTTCATGTGATTCCGACACGGCATCCGGAGTTTTTCTACACAGGGCTGATCGCAGCATGGAAAAAAGAGAAATTATAATATTCTCTTTTTTTTTAGAAACTAGATGGTGAGATCACTTCCCATGATTCCTTCGATTCTGGCACACGAATTATAACACGTGTGAAGTAAAATTAGGCCAAGCATCGCGAATGTCGACCGTGATCTCTAAACGCTAGGACGCCGGCAACTGCGCGGGACGTAGAACGTGTCCGCCACCATCCGTCAACTGCCGTGTGAGGACCGAGAGACACAAGACGTTGAGGACCCACGCACGTGTCCAGGGTTCCAGCACAATTGAGGGATTTAGGCCGCGCGGCTGTGGAGGATACGTGGATGATATTGGCATGTGGGGAAGGGGTCGGTGGACATTCGTCGTGTCGCAGGACTACGGGCAAGAGTGGCGTCCTCCTCAATAGACTCCTACAATAATAGTGCATTATAAAAACCATCTCCCCCCTCACGACCCGAATACCTCCATTGACACCTTCCATTATGCCATCCTATTGAATTACTATTTTTCTTCCCAACGTTTATCATCTCTCCACTCATATTGTGTACTATACGTGTGACCGCAAATTTTTTTCTTATGCTGTTATAATCATCCCTATGAATAACGGTGCACCAACTTATAATCCTGATTTGAAACTGTGAGAGATCACTATTTTAAGAGAATTCCATTTTAACTGAAACGTATGATTTCACCGTAATCGTTAAAAACGTCACAGTATTCATGCCAACGGAAACAATTTAAGGAAATTTTGTCATGCATTTTTCTTACGTTGAACAGGCTGAAACTTCAAATGCACTAGCTTGAATGTACGTTGTTATTATTCAATCATTCGCCGCCAAAAAAATTATCAGGGGCGTTGGGGCGCCCACCACCCCAACGCCCCTGAGGCCCGGGTGTTTTCGCGTTTGCCGATTAGGGCGGGGCTTCCGTGTGGAGGGTGACAGTAGTTCTAGGGGTATGTGAGGGGGATATTAGGGTGGGGGGGGGTGTGGTTCTGTTGGGGGTGAGTCTTATGGAAAGGGGGGGAGTGAGTAGCTGGAGAGGGAGTTTCGTGGGGGAGGAGGTAGGAAGAGCGTCGATCCAGGATGGAAACACTTTCACCCTCCCTTGGATTAAAGATGGGAGGGTGGGTTGGAGAGGAGGGAAGGGGGTTTAGAGGAGAGGGAGGGATCGGGGGCGGTGGGCGGAAGGAATTGGAACTTTTCCTTTCTTGAGCGAATCGAATTAAACCCTTAACAATCCGACACGTAGAAGTGGATGACGAAAAAAAAATAGGTGTGTGCCGGAAAGGGATGGAAAGGGGCAAAAATACCCCCACACCGAAGAAGCAGGGGTGGAAAAGAGAGGTGTCTCCCGAGGGATGTTGGATGGAGCGACTTTTCTGATAACTCGAATCTTAAATCGGGTTAGGGGTAAAAACAAATTATACCCTGTTTATCATTCACCGTGCCATCCGCTAGTCCGATGATATTATATATAGATATAGAATATATATATATATATATATATACTCATTCATACAGAAATAAGCGCTATATGGTGAAAATACCACATTCAATGATAGTAAATTAGGAAAGGGATAGGAACACATAAAAGGACAAACACACAATGTGGTTGAAAATATATGAAGGAAACCGACAAATTCATATTAGAAAAAGTTTTCATATATATATACGATGAACGAACACAGAAGAATGAAACATGGACACGAATAAATAAAAGACGGAACAATCACATTGTAAATTTTCGAGGTTAGCACTTCGTCAGTGAAGGAGTAAGAATGGTGAGAAATGGGAAAGCGACAGAGAGGGCGATAGGGAGGGGCGAAGGTGCGGAGAGAGGAGAGTAGGGAGTGAAGTACATGCTGGGCTAACTGTTAGAGCACAGGGCGGGAAATTTGAAAGCTGAGGAGTGGATGCAAGCTATCTCTCTGGTTCTCACATATATATTGGAAGCTGATTCGGGTAATGATTCTAGGATGGAAATGGAGAAGCAGGGATCAAAGGGGAGATCATGGGATACACAGTGTGTATGTTTATTATGTGTATATTTGTGTGTGTACACACATATATATATATATATATATATATATTCATTCATACAAGATTAACCGCCATTTGGCGAAATTCAGCATTCAAATTATAGTAAATTAAGAAAAGGGATAGGAACACATAAAAGGACGAA
>WURS02068223.1:0-10499 GCA_011762765.2 Rhinocypha anisoptera | reverse complement strand
ACGCACGCCTCCTCCACGCGGCGCGTGAATTAGGCCCGCGGAATGGGAGGGCTTGATATAGCCGTAGTCGATCACACCGAGGAGGGGACAGGAAGGGGTTCCGGCAGGGTGAAATTCCGCAATTTGGATGGAAATACGCGAGGTGTAGCTCCGCCCGCGATAATCAACAAAATTGCTCTCGCCGGCGATGAGGTGCCCGGGGCGGATTAAATGTGGCGCTATATCCCATCGCGGAGTCGCCTCTTCTTATACGTATGACGCGCCGGTACCGTGATGCCTGGGAACAGGGGGGAAGAGGTTTAGAATACTACTTAGCACACCTCGGCGCCATTTTCACTCACGACGTACAATCGAGACGAGAATTTCTTTTAAATTCATCCACACCGAAGTTGGTGTTGTCTCCCCTCAAGAAGAAACCGAAGCCATATAGAATCAGTCTGATTCAAGTTTAAAGGTTCCCCTAGAAAATATTTGTTTAGAATTTATGAAGTACAAAAGTGTATCTCTGGTCATACAATTAATATTTCATAAATCAGATGAACTCTCTGTCTGGGCCAATCATTGTGTGGTTGACGGAAATCAAATATTTATCGAGGGGTTCCCATTTCTCATACAGCGCTATATTTGAAATAACGTCGTGGAAGGAGTAATGGTTTACTCCGCATAAGTTCCCATGTAAGCAACAATTCATGAACCGAAACAAGAGGGTAGATAATATTAAGTTTAAAACGGACGAGTGACCCATTAATTTCTTAAGCGTGTTACCCTCACCAACTATCGTAGGACAAAATACTTTACGAGAGTTGCTGCGACAACATAAGCCCGGTGGAATAGATACGTAAAACGTACAATATTACACAAATTACAAGGCAATAACTATTTATAATTGAATACCAGCCTCAAATAAAATTAAAACCATTACCCCGAAACAATTATAAATCACAATGCCAAGAAATGATTTTTTTCTAGTTTTTTCTGCAATTTTCGAGTTTTCCTTAGGGGGAAAAAGCTTCAGATCTCATCAACACTAATTCATTCAGACAGCTTAAAATAACATTAAACGTATTAAAGTAAGATGATTTTCATCAATGATGTGCACTTTCTGCCCAATAACTGTTCCAAATGTCGGTAAGGAAGTAAAATTTTACTCCGTCAAAAAGGAAAAATTACAATTAATAATATGAAAAATGAAAAGTATGTGTGAGAGCATTAACGCGTGCGGTGAGTGCTCTGGGAAGGGCTGTGCTCACTGTGTTTCTTCAAGTTTCATAAGTTCAAAAGTTGTCTCTATGGAGGGAGATGAATGTAGACGGCGTCACTTAGAAAAAAATTACTAGGAATCGAATGGAATAATAATGTAGTAATAAAAACTAATGACAATGGCTAAGAACTTAAACTACAATAGTACGCTCAAACGCGTTGAGGAAGACTTGCACGTCAGTGGAATTATTGCCACTCAGGAGGCTACGTTATCCTTACCTACAGAGGCTTTGGTAGCTCTGAGGAACTGCTTGATAAACGTTGTGGCTCGAAAAGGATCATTACCAGTCAAGTATCCAGAAGATCCAGTCTCGGATCCAAGTCCCTGGGAGAGGGTTGAGACAAATAACTTGTATCTTTCAATCCACTTACATCGCATTCCAGATCCAGTCTCAATGAAGCCCTAATCCCGTTCTAGATCGGGAGTTAAAATATATTGAAGCTCATAGAGGGAACAGAAATTAAAGGAGGGTAAATATTTACCAATGTGGACGAACGGATAAAATAGCTTACATTTGCATTAAAAAGCTGCACATGTGCATTCCTTTATTATTTTAAAACACACCATGATACAAAGTTTCGATAAAAATATATTGAAATTTTTTTAATATGAGAAAGTATCACCAATTCGTTTTAAAGGTATACGAATCTGACCGCATTTTTCCTGTGTTAGTTTATCTGCAAATGTATGTAGGCAATTGGATATTCCTTGACGCTAGCATACCGTTACACCATTCTACTAATCTGAACATCATGTGTGTGTCTATGTGTATATGCATAATCTTAATTAATTACTTAAAGCCACACGAAAATGAAAATTTGGAATATGTGGTATTTTTCCGAAGAAGTTTCAGTAAATATACGTAGAAGTTTTCATTTTCATGTGAACAAGAATTTTCACATAGTTAAGCTTTTAACGATCCAGATTGCTAGAAGAATTTTTAAAAATACTCATTAAGAATTTTACGCCTATTTTACTGTGAATTTTGCAATTTGTTTGTTGTTTTAGAATTATAACATTATATTTAACAAAGTATAACTTTGATATTTATAAACTGAACTATGCATTTTGACAGTCAGCAGGATAACTTCAGGATTTGGATAATTTATGGTAGGAATAATAAAAAATTGAGATGTAATTAGAAGAAATGACGGTCAGGACAAAAGAGGAGAGGAAGCCGTCAGAAGATATCCTAGGAAGGTATGAAGTGTGAATGGGAAGGATTCTGGGAGGTCAATCAATCCACCGATATTAATCAAAATGTAGCAATAATTGATTACAAAATTGAGAACAAAATTGATCTACTATGGACCTGCATTGCAAAGTATTTCAAATAGACGGCTACGTCAGGATAGTTGGTTTGCAGCAGGGGCTACACCGGTCACACATGTAATAAACTTTTACATTTACCTTAAAAACTGATATGCTTGTTATGAACAAGTTAATAATGATAAAAAATCGATATATGGTATATACGGAGACCATGAGCATGATGTCTGAAAATGACTTGAAACACTTCTTTGAACAGTGGAAAATTCGTATGGAGCGGTGTAGGGATGGGGAATGGGAGTATATTTTAGGGGATAATGTCAAAATTGCAAAGAATAAAGATTAAAAATATACTACAGCAAAAATCCTGTTATTTTGTAGCCACACCTCGTCCCATCGCTACTACCAAGAGTTTACCATTGCTAGTGCCCCATAATTGTGCCCATAGGTGTCCCATGATAATAATAGTAGCAATCAATTTAAAAAAAAGACGAATTACATTCATTTGTTGCGTACACGACGACGTAAAACAAACCTAAATCAGTTGGGAAAAGAAGACACGGGCCAATTTTTTTTACCGAAAAAGAAACTTCCATGTCGCTGCCATAGATTCATTCCGCCTGTGAAATCTTCCCACGCTCCTCGGTGAAGCTGGTGAATTATGCACGCCGTGTGCGCCTTGAGCTATGTAAATTAAAGGCAAATAATAAACGTCAACTAAAGTACACGTCCATTTCGAGCAAAAAATATCATCGCAGGGCGGAAGTCCGAGTGAGCACTAACGGAGGGGGATATATATAGAGAGAGAGATATTCCGGAGGGGGTATAAGGCACGCGACATGCAATACGTGTATCCTTGTTACCCTTTTTGAGGGCACCGAACCGGTTCCGGCGCTGCATCGTGGGCCCCGTTTATAGATTCACGATCCCGGGCGAATAAAAGTTTTAAGGGTCGCCCCGAGCGACGTCTCGGTAGCACGGGAGGGAGGACGCTCCTTCTTCCGGAGGGACAAGAGGAACGGTATTAGTCCTCATTTACGATTTTTTTTTTAACGAGCTACTCCGAGAAACACCTGACCAGTTTAAAAAGGTAGGACATCCCCTGCGAGAGCTTCTGGGGACCGGACACATGGAATGCATAGTACCTATGAAAAAAGACGGGGCTTCCGTTACGCAAATTTATGCAGACGGCTCGAATTATATGTAGTTTTTCCCTTATGCGATTGTAGAGTTTTACCCAACAGGTGGTCCACTCCTATGTTTGGACATATTTTACATACATATATACTAATGGATGGAGGGCTGCAGTCAACCAATCTTCGGATTGAAGTACTGATGATGATATACTAATATTAAATTATATTCCTCCTGTATTCATATTGTGTACATTTTTCAATTAGTACCTATATATTAGCACGTACACACGTATACAATAATCGTCAAATTACCTGTTAAGATAAACTTTTTGATAAATTTCATTAAAAGGAATTGAGAACCTATCCCTAACCTAATGCACCCAAAATCTCTATAATTTCATATATCCACCACGCTTACCCAATATTCTACCTTCTATAACATTCTTCAACAACCCAACGTCACTGAGTATAATTTTTTGCCATCTTTCCTGTCTTATTTAGATTTTCTCCAACAACTATTCCTATTCTGTAGTTGATAGAAGAGGCCTTTACTTTGTGGAAGTCTAATTTGTTACAATAATTAAAGCACTTTGCTTGCCAGTGAAAATATTTATTCACGACTAGTTTTGCCACTAACTCCGTACCATTATCAAGTTATAACATTCCTATTCTTCTCTATTATTCTATGAACTTCGTTTATCTTCTCCGCTTACTTTGCCTACAGGCGAGATTGAAAGGAAACAAAGAGGTTACAGCTTGTGTAATACCATCAATGAGGACAGAATGTCGGTAAATTTAGTAATAAAATATCGGTTTTATGTAGGCAGAGGGCAGATGGGACATTTTCAGAGATAAAGAGGAAATGTAGGTTGGGGAATATTTTCTGTTATTTGTTGAGTTCATCACCAAATTCCTACCTTGATCGGTAAAACACAATTTTTTCTCATCCTAAAAGAAAATAAGTAGTCGAACATTGTAGCTTGTTTAACGTTGAGTCTTAATTATATTGTTCATTATTTCTTTGCTTCGTATAAAGGAGATATCCTGAGAGTCACGAAGTTAAATTCTGCAAATGAAAGGGTTATTTTGTTTCACTAGTCTTGTCGGATAATCTAAGGTGGGTATGTGAGCAAGGAACTCATTTGAAGAAGATAGAAACGTAGAAGGTAAAGCAGTGTTTTTCCTCCGAATTGATACAAATTTCAAAGCCACATTATTGTAGAGTTTCTCGGATTAAGTCCATCCAATCCAAGTTAGTCGCAACGAAACGAATTACCGTGATCTCTAGCAGCTAACTTGCTCTCGCATTTCAATTTTACGCGTGAAAACTGGTGAACGTAAACACAAAAAAATATCTTTAAGTATGCTCATGTTAGAACGGAAAATTAATTTTATCAGAGTGGTGCCGCTGTTAAGTAATAATTTTTGTTTATATGGACACTTGACAAACTTTTTTCAAACAAACAAACTCGACGAACAAATCCAACCATACATACTTTTTCATGCACCTACTAGCTTTATCTCCGTTTTTTCCCCCGATCCCAGTTTATCTGGACTCTTGAAATATATTTAAGGACACTATTTATTAGCAGCGAGAATTTTAAGCACGTTTGGTAAATTACTTCGAGAATTTTTCGCTAAGTGTATATAGAGATGGACGATAGCAATTATGTGAAACAGTACTGATAATTATTAAACTAAATAATGTTACTTCATAAAGTCATATATATTATATTCATAATATATATCATGAAGTCATATATATATATAAACATTATATATTTTATACAAGAGTATTGTATGTATTGTACAGAATGTTGATAAAAATTTTACAATGATATAATTTACTTCCGCACCCGTATGTCTCTACTTATAGGCATATATTGCCTTAATGACATTCAGGTGTTTCAATTGAAGCATACAACACACGATTCATCTAAACGTAACAAACTTATCGAGGAGAGGTAATAAAAATATCAAATTTACATTTCTTCGGCTATTAGATAAATTAGTTATTCAATTAGGAAGTTCCATTAATGGCATTACAAATATTCCACTCGTAAATTCAAAAATAAGAAAATGAATAACGGCTTGCGAGAAGACGCGTTGTGGCCTGCAGCAAATTGAGTTATATGTTTCCCAGAACGACAAAATTAGCTTCGGATTAAAGTTAGGAAATGATTAACTTTTTCGAATTAGATTAATGCTTTGGTTAATTATACATGAGCTCCCCCGTAATCGGTCTCAGGGCTGAATCCCGCGGCGAGGGAAAATTTGTAAGATATTCCAGTATTCTGAAATCATTTCATTAGAAGTAGGCCATTGAAAATCCTGAATATCTCTTTAATATTTTCGCCTAGATATATATCAGTATGATGAAGGATGGAAACATAAAATATGAAATATATTTTAGAAACACATCACATTAATGTTCCTCATTAAATGGAACATTGACGTATTGGGTGGCCTTCCGCGCTCCAATGATCCCCCGACCTGTACTGGGAGAACCGAAGATGATTACATCTGATAGGGTCATTAATGCCAGGCAGGTAGGTGAAATGGTACAGCAGGCAACATATTCGTCAGTAAATCGGCTACAAATACGTCTCCAGTTAGGGTTCAAAAACTGATGTTGTCAAAATATAAACAATATTGAGGGAAATACTCAACTGAATTCCATAATATCGATTTTGGAAAGTATAATATAAAAATGGAATAGATTTAAAATTCTTGTTCCACTCGATAACAAAACAAATATGACCACAAACTTGAATTGGCATTTACAGACTTATTAGTGAAGTTAGTTTATTTTTTTTTACTTACCTTGCGAGCGACTTATATATACTTATAATTTTTAACCATGGTCCCGCAATAATTTATCATTAATGAGTCCCTGAGTGTTATTGGGCCACACGCTCTTACGGCAGTTTTCAGGTTATTTCCTTGATGTAGATATAGAACCTTAGAAAACGAGACTTATCCTCCTAGGTTAATTACCGTGACCGTTAGTGGGGATCGAGAAGCCTAAGATTCCGTGAACTATTATAATATACTCTGTGGTGTGTGGTAAATATAAAATAGAAAAACCAGAAGCCAGAGGTATCGTATGTACGAATTGACGTATCAAATCTAATCTGGTGACTATGGGACTCAGTGGGTCCGGAAGTCGGTAAGTAGGTATCTAGGACTTTGTAGTCATCATCACACTAATTTTTGCGAAACTTAATAAACGCAGTAGAAGAAAAATAAACCTAGGATAGGGACAGGGAAAGTTAATACGAAAGGCAGCTGAGACCATGACTTTGTGGAATTCTATCATGATGATGATATAGAATAAGATTTTACAGATCCACCGTATAAATATTTTATTCCGACTAGTTTCGCTAATATTAGCATCACCAGGGAAATATAAATTAGGAATCCTAATTTCCCATTTCTAATCCAATTCCTTCCTAATTTCTATTTCCTCGATGATGCTAATATTTTAGCGAAACTAGTCGGAATAAAAAATATATATAATGTGGAACTGCAAAGTCCTATTCTAGCCCCTCATCACGGAAGTTAGTACGGCGTTGAAGGCAGGGAAATTATATAAGGTAAAGTATGGGATGGAGAAAATAATCATATATGCTAAAGTGGATTGAGGTAAAAGGCAAGGCAGTGGAAATTATTGGAGTGGCAATTATATGTTAATTAATAGTGGAGGGAAGGAGAGATATCGCTATAGTATTAAACTAGATTTAAGATGAATATTGAATACATATCAAAAAGGTAATAAGCTCTAGAAAGCATTTATATCATCCATGTTCTTCAACTCTTTGTTCATTTGCATATTCATTAGCATATACATATGAGGCAAAAATTTCTACAGAAATAAAATAGAACGATGGAATTATCACAGAAATAAATATAATAATGTAAAAAGACACGTTTTCAGGCATGAACAACAATACAGTAGAAAATTACATGCCTGATAAATTCAAAAGTGTCATGCCGGAACCTAGACGGTACAATGAGAGAATTATTAAAGTCACAAAACGCCAAATAGTGAAATGAAGTGAAAATAGCATGTGAAAATGAACGGAGACTGCAAGGACGAGTCCAGTAATGAACGAAATGAAAGTGAGTTGATCGAATTAAAAAATAAATGAGTTTGTGAATATTAGACGATAACCCGAAAGTGTTTTTGTCGCATTTAAGGGAGGATCAGGAAATAAGTCGGAAATATGTCGTAAAATATTTACCAACAGTTTAGGAGAAAATAATACTACTATTAAAACTACACTAAAGTGATATTTTTATAGCGTTTCTAATAATCACCCTTTGCTTGCTACCAAGAGTTGATGTCTGAAAATTCCATCTTTTGTTTGGAATCGAACGCAAACCTAAGGACATCAGTCCAAACAAATCGCCAAGTCCTGATCAAATATCTTCCTGGGTGTACAAAACAATTCCATCAGATACAGCTCCTTATTTGAAAATAATATTTCATCTCTCCCTAAATGATCGTACATCTCCAAAGGACTGTGGAGTAGCTGATGTAACTCCCGTACCTACTTAAATAAAGGCGACATGGAAGATCCTAGTAGTCATCAACACATCTCCCTCATATCCATGTCTTTAAAATTTTAATGCACATAATAGTAAGTTTAGTCATGGAGTGTCTATGATAACGTTTACTAATAAGAGATTATTGATTTAAAAAAACCACAAGAACAACTAGAGCAAATCTTTCAAGACCCAAGTAGTATTTTTGTTCACTGCATAGGGGAAAAATAATATTAAAGTCGATGCCATATTTCGACATAATAAAAACCTACTCCACATAGTTCCTCACAGAGAGTTAATTGCTCTGTAAGTTGAATAGCTACGGTATAGATAAGAGTAAAATAGCCTAGACAATTTAATGTTTAAAGATCGAGAGCAAAGGATAGTTATATATGGCGCGTCAAGCGAAACAGTAAGCGTCTCATCTAGTATATCCTAAGGAAGCGTTATCGGTCCCCTATTGTTCCTTTTATACATTAATGATATCAGTTCTGATGTATCCACTTCTCACGTAAACATGGTCTCATATCCGACGATACAGTGATATACGTTTTCAGTCAGTGAAGCAGGAAATTTTTATCTAATAACATACTTATTGTTCTTCTCTGTCTATATATCCTTTTCGAATAAAGACTTATGCGAGACATGGCAGCTAGCAGAAATAAATGTGTTTACTACATTTTTGGAAGAAGAGAAATTCAACTAAAAGCATTTGGAGCATTCAGGAAACAGATTTTTAAAAATAAATTCCGTGAAATATTTCGGTTTTACGATAATTAAAAGACATATCATAGGGAAATTTTTGGAATAGCTAATAGAAATTGAAGATTCAATTTCATTTCAATTTAAGGGTTCATAAGAAGTATGCTAGGAATATGTAATAAGAAGGTAAAATAACGCCTTTTTTTACCCTCTCAAGCAATTAGCCTTGAGTATGCTGCGAGTGTATGGAATCCCAACGGGTAAGTCTATCCTTAGAACTAGATTGACTGCAACAAAGAGCCTCTAGTGTTATGAAAATTTTTTATCATCAACTTTGCATTGCCACAATGTTATCTAAAGAATTTGGTTGGAAGAACCTGAGTTGAACTACGAAATACATTTTCTGTATAAATATGAAGTCGATCACTTTTGAAAAAAGAGATGTTAAAGGAATACAACAAACTCCGACTTACTAAGGAAGATCAGATCACGTATATAAATTATGGACGACAGACTGCAGAACGAATAGATTGAAAATACCATGTTTTCCTACTACGATTAGAGATATAATTAGGTGTAACCCCAAACACAAGGAGGGTAATTATCATAAGTAGTATATATACTTATCGGTATCCTGCATGCATCTTAAAGATGTATACCAATATTTCTAACACATTTCCCTGCTGATTTGGATCATTATCGTGTTACTGAATGTTTTCGTACGAAAGTAGTTTCTTATATGTTTAATAACTTTGAATTAAGTGCATGTGGGAATGCATGGTTGATGTTAATCCACCTCATGCCGCACACCATTGTGGCTCCTTGTATTTCGAAGATGTCGATGACGATTTATTGAAAACCTCATAAGAAGGCATCATACGGGGGAAGAACCTTAGAGATAGTATGCCCAAGATGGCATATGAGAAACGGATAATAGAAAATATTTTAGGTAGAAGGTACGAAGTGGCTTTCAGGTGCCAATATAGATTGGAGATCAACGAAAGAAAAGTCAATCTTCGGACTGCAAATTAAGTATGGCGATCAATAAAATTGGCTGAACAACGTCCAAACCGGTTGAGCCTTCTTTAGTAGATCACCTTATTGATTTTGATAGAACTTATTGATGCGTAGCATTAATGAGTTCTATCAAATAATCAGTGTATGGCGTTTTTAGTTGTTTTCATGCATGTTTGTAGTGAGAAGTCTAACATTGTCCCGCATGATATGGATGATGTTCCTCTATTTTATTTTACATGCGGGTTGCTGAATTATGAGTGCAGTGTGTCTCTTAAAATTTGTATTTGCGAGTGAACGTGAATGTTTGGTGGTGGCTCACCCCCTTGCGGCGGGTTTCAGGGTAATGCTTAGAAGTAGAAGCAGTCGTATTGTTATTTATAGGTTGCGTCGACGGTTATTAACACTAAGTCACTCTTCAAATAAAAGAAAAAAATCCAGCTGGAC
Source organism: Rhinocypha anisoptera (assembly GCA_011762765.2). Classification (NCBI taxonomy): domain Eukaryota; kingdom Metazoa; phylum Arthropoda; class Insecta; order Odonata; family Chlorocyphidae; genus Rhinocypha; species Rhinocypha anisoptera. Next base: position 122 of record WURS02068223.1, on the reverse strand, counting down.
AAATAAAACATACATATCATAGGCGGAACTCAAAACCGCGACCCAGTGGGTGGGTGATGGCACGAGTTTTCTCTCAGGTAGGGACTATGCCGAATCCATTCGGCTAAGAATTAACGCCATCC
>WURS02068212.1:0-10499 GCA_011762765.2 Rhinocypha anisoptera | reverse complement strand
GATGGTGCCGTGCGCCGAAACTCTGAGTCAATAAATATTTCATTCTGTGGAAATCTGCCTTATCTTTTCAAAATGAATAGACCAGAAATGTTTTTCGCAGCTACATTGAAGCGATACAAATTTCCACGCTTCAAAATACAACACGGCAAACAGCGAAATATGTCACGCTTGCTGGGAAGAACTTTCCTCTCTCACTGCGGGTATGAACTCTGCATCAGTAAAGCGGGGGAGGCAAGTAAGGGCAGGAGGATAGGCTGTCAACGGAGCATAAACGGAAATGTTCTTGGATAGACAATGTACCGTAGATGACCAAACTTCCGCATAAAAAAATAATCATGAAATAAGACACAATTGCCGGGAAAAAAAGGTTGGGAGGAACCTTCTTACATGGCTTGAGATTGTGCCTCTTTTCTATCGTTTCTAATCTCAACCCTTTTTCGCTTTTCCCTACCTTACCCACCCAATATTCTGTCTTCCGAAATTGATTTCGTCAGCCTCCTCCATATTCACATTTTAATTCCTCCTTCCCGCTTTCCTGACGGTCCACGCATTTTCATCTGCCATTCCTGACGCTCTCTGCCACACCCTCCTCTCCCCGTGACAGGAGCTGGGAGAGTTGAAATGTTAGCGGATTCTCAAGTTCATAAGAAATGGTTTATTACGAGACATAAGAAATAATGAATTACTTGATGCATAACAACAATGATTTATAAACAGATACGCATGTCAAATGTGTGAGTTATTTCCATCTACTCTCACTATTGTTAAAATATTTACCACATTCCAATTTGGACAACTATTTATTTTAAATCCTATTTAAATACTGGGAGCGAAGTGTGGAAAACCCAGGTGGAGGGAAAAACCGGGTTTCTATAAACCCGAAAACCCGGGTATTTTAAAACTCGTCCACCCGTGTTTCGACAGCACTAGTATTTATTTTAAATGTTCTGTCCAAGTTGTTCTTCTTTCTCATATAGTGCACTCCAAAATGACTAAGGTGGCGGGCGGATGAGGCGGAGGGTTCCTCCGCTCTTCTTTCTACATTTCCTCGTGAATAACTATGTCCGTCTACACTTGATATTTTCAGCATCCTCCCATCCATCATCATGTTTCTAAGGCTCCTGTTCTTCTCTCTGGTCAGCTTTTCCAATGGGCCATGTCTCTGATCCACAGAGTGAGTCCCATTCTCCATACGAACGTCTTTAGGTACTGCTTCCTTTCTCGAAATGGCATCTTCCTCGAAGATGCAGCGGTTTCCCCATGGACATGGATGTCTCCCACATGCCGAGTGTTGAAGTGTCAATGTTCATCCGGTGAGTTAAAAATTAATTATCAATATGCCTAAGACGTTATAGAATAACCTCCCTATGTCATGAGTGCGATGTTCACATACAATCCAAACGAGGTAATCTTGAAAATTAAGAGAGCGTTGATAGAATATGGATATATAAATGCAATAATTGTTCACATGAAATTAATAAACCAATATTCACGGATTCGAAGCAATGCTAGAATGGAAGAGGAACTGTTTCATCGAGGATCTACGGATCCGTATGAGGGGCGCGGTGGCACGACGGATAGAGAGCGCTCGGCTACTGGTTGGACCCGGGTTCGACCCCCGGTGATATCCACGGACACCTTTCAATCCGGGCCGAAATAAATATTCTTCCGGTTCCATAGTTGTTCCCCTAGGTCATCATCATCAGTACTTCAATCCGAAGATTGGTTGACTGCAGCCCTCCATCCTTTCCTATCTAGTACTAGGTCTCTTGCTCCTTGGTAGGTCTTCCTTCTAACGTCTCTAATAATTTGTCCTATATATCCGTCCCTCGACCTTCCTCGAGGGGCCCTACCCTCTATTTTTCCATCTATTATATTCTTCACGAACCCATTATGCCTCAGGATGTGTCCTGTCCACCTTATTCATCTTTTTCATATTGTACCCCACAATTCCTTAGTTTCCTCATTCTTCTTTGGTCTCAATTTTCCAATAGTCCATGTCTCTGATCCATAGAATGCCATGCTCCATACGAATGTTTTCACATATTGCTTCCTTGTTCGGAGTGATATTTTTCTTGAGCTTAGTAGTTGCCTCTTCGCCATGAATGTCTTCTTAGCCATGAATGCCTTCTTATGCTGAGCTAATCAACCCTTGATATCCATAGAGCTTCTTCCATCCCATGTAATTCTGCTTCCCGGGTAGGTGAAGGATTTCACTTGTTCTAAGTTCTCTCCTTGTAGCTCGACGTCTGCACTCAGCTTCTCTCTTCCGCATTTTAGTCTTCCCTCTATTTATTCTCATGTTGTACTCATTTCGTACTTTTTCCTTTGTGTCCAAGGTAGTCTGCAGGTCTTCACGTTTCTCTGCTATGACTGCTATGTCGTCTGCGAAACGTAGCATGTTAATTTCTTCTCCGTTCACTTTGATACCTCTGATGCTCTATTCCTCTATTTCCTTTATTATTTCTTCTAGGTATACGTTGAACAACCCTGGTGATAGGTTACACCCTTACCAAACTCCTTTATTTATTTTAGCTTCTATTATTCCTCCATTTTTCATTATCATTCTGGTGACTTGATTGTGGTAGAGTTGGAATATTACTCTTCTGTCGTTCTAATCAATGCCTATTTTATCCAACAACTTGAAAATTTTGTTCCACTCCACGTTATCAAATGCCTTTTCTAAGTCCACGAATGCTACATATAGTGGTTTGTTTACGTATCTCATTTCTTCTACCAATATTCTCAGGCTCAGTACCGCCTCTCTAGTTCCCCTATTCTTTCTAAATCCGAACTGGTTCTCCGACAAGTTTTCTTCGATTTTTCCCTCCATCATCCGGTTGATAGTTCTCGTTAGTATTTTGGAGGCATGTGATGTTAAACTCAGCGTTCAATGTTCCTCGCATTTATCTGTGCTCGTTTTCTTTGGAATAACTAATATTCCATTTTCTACAAAGTCCTCTGCCAGCCTGCCACTGTCATAGCAATCCCTGTTTATTCCGAATAGAGTATCTTTGGATTTGTCTCCTAAGTTCCCCTAGGTACCATGCTGCAAATAGAAACCGTCCCCCCCCCCTCCCGCCCAGTGATGCGTGAATTTTACTACGGCGTCGGTCTAAATTGGACTGGGTGATCTCCATCCCCTCGCCCGTCACACCGACTGGTTGGTTGAATTCTGCGCCATTGACATATTCGTAATTAGCGGGGCGGAAAAAGGGACGAAAGAGTCCCGAAATAGAAAGAGTAATGGTAGAGCAAAGAGAGAAACAGAGAGAGAGAGAGAGAAAGAATAGAGCGATTTATTCAGCAAAAACAGTGGAAATAAAGTAAAAAAAGAAGAAGCGAGAGACACGTGGAGAAGTATCGCTACGCGACGACAATTGACGATCGATGTTCACCCCGCTGCGCAGGTCGGGGGCAATCTCCCGCCCCAGTGCATTTGGTGCCCACAGCAGCACCCATTCACTTTAATTTTCACTTAACACGACCGTGGCAGGTTTCGTAGCGGGGCTACGTCATCTGGTCACCACACGTAATGACTTCGTAACCCCTCTACTACTACGAAACAATGTTCGTGTTCCAGTGAAACCAGTGAAAATTCTCGAGCGAACTGCACGTTAAGTTTATTCGATCCCTGTGTAACTGACTTCCACAAACGTTTTGCCTGAGACAGTGTCTAAGACTTTGCATTACTCTGCAAGACGCCGCAAGGGGGCGTGCGGCAGGAGGGGTGAGTGAGCCATCACCAGGCATGCATTCCCACGTATTAGACATAACCTACAGACCTGAAGAAAAACTAGGTGCTTAAAAATTGAATTGGCAAAAAATACATGCCATAAGAAAGAATCAGTTAACATTTAATTTTTACTAAACAAGCAAGATAATATACATGCATATAGTGGCCATTCTAACTATTATCTCCGACATGTTATCATATATTTATTTTGGTCACTAATTGTGCGTGGAAAAAATGTCATGTTATATATGTGTTCCACAGTCTATATATCTTATTTTATTTACGTGTTCTGATCTACCTTAGTATGTCAGAGCTTGCAATGTATTTTGTACTTTTTCGCAGAAGTGTTCTTTCTGAAATCTGCATATTTAATTTAGCCTAAACTGCAAGCTACCCTCACGAAGTTACTTCACCCAAAATTCCTGCAGTAAGCTTGTTTTACAATGCTGCCTAGGTCGTTACAACCTTTCACAAATCTAGCTGCTCTATGCTGAACTCGATCTATTTCCAAAACTAATCCTGTCTCTCATGAGGGTCCCAAACACTCGACGGATGGGGTCCGACTAATGAAAAGTAACTGCGCTCCTTTACCGTCTCATTACGTTTCCCTAGAACCCATCTTATGACTCCCAACTTTCATATCTGCCGTTCCACAAATTTCCCAAACATGTTTTCTCCACGATAGATCTTTAGTTATAGTAACACCTGAACATTTCATACACTCTACGTTAGCCAAACTTGTTTCCTCAATTTCGTAAAGGTATTCTAAATGTGTCGTACACCATATGCGGTCGTGTTGTTGTCGTGCGGGGAGGAACGCTGTGGACGAGCAGCGAAACTGGATCTCTCGCTTTCCTCGGTCGGGACCCATTTTTTCCTTCCCACATTCCCTTTTCTTTTCTTCCCCTTTCTCGTTTCGTGGCGACGAGGAGGAGCGAGGGGTTTGAGACGCTTGCCTGAAGTGAGTGAGCGCGAGGAAGGAGGGAGGCTTGGGAGGAAGGAAGGAAAGTCCCGGCGGGAATTAAACTTTTTTGAGGCCGGGGTGGACAAAAGAGTGCACGCGACGGACATGAGTCGACTAACGGTCATGAGTGAGGGTTATTAAAGACGCTCGTAAGCTTAATATAAGGAGCCCTCCCTCTTAATTAACTTGAGGGTTCTGAGAGGCCCTTTTCAAGGACACACACTTTTCCCGAGAGAAATGCAAGCATCCGGGTCCCTCGACCTGGAATGAGATGCTGCGCCAATGAATCGTTGGATACGCGAACCCGTTGAAGAAGATTATTTCCTCTAATAAGGTCAACGGATTTTCTACTTTTTTCTCGAAGATCATGTTACGTTCTTCCGGTTCTCAAAACTTATTTTTTTCTTGATATGTTTTGAAGACAATATAATTTTATTTAGTCGGAATGTGACGCAGCTAAGTTTTAGTGTGTAGATAAATGTGGACTTATTTGCTTTTATAATCAATAAAAAATGTTTAGAAAATATAGTACAAATCAACGAGAAGATGACTAATAATTTGATAAAATAAACTTTGACACCAATGCTTGAAACGTAATAGATTATATTTAGTTATAATGTTAAATAATTGGATGAGCGCGAAACTAAATTATCTCCTTAAAAGCAATATTGTTACAATTTTTCTTCGCGATACTTCGTGTGGAATTACAATGGAGTTTTTCTGTGAATCATGTGGTGTCCGATATTGCCACAATCTCCGATTTGTGACACTTAAGCTGCTCTTTGATCTAGTTTCATTAATAATCGATTGTTTTTCAATGAGAATTTGATAACTAAAGCTACATCAATGCGGGATACTAGGCTGCAAGGAGATTCTTTGAAACTGGTATCACTATTCTTCTAAATAGTTAGAAACAGCAGATTTTAAATATTAGCCGACTGTTGGCATCGCAAGACATGGTGCGTGAAAGCCCTCTTGAGTAGTTCAATTTCGAAATAAAAACTTTCTCGGAGCGGAGGAAGAAAAAAGGCAGCTTGGTCGCTTGTCTCTCTGCCTCATTCATTCCACTTGCCACGTCCATCTGCAGCTCCCCCCCTTGCAATCATGTCTTCCCCTCACTGACGTCTCAAGCTCCACTTAGGCGACTGAGGCGAGAAGTGTTCTGATGACCGTATGACAGGGTATAACTTCTCTGGACTTCTAGGAAAAAATATTAAACTTAAACCTCCATTTAAATTCGTTAATGTGGAATTTTTATGGTCAGTCATCGTTTCACGGAAATAAAATGGCGGCATCGTCATTTGAAACACACTTCTTTAATATTTTCTCGAATTCTCCAGTGAAGAGGACCGTACAGGATGAATATCGAGCGAAACTATAGCCGTTCTAAGGATTCGTCTAGCCGACGAACAACCGCATGTTTGCATTGCGCATTCGTGTGTGTGTGTGTATGGGGGAGAGAGAGAGAGCAAGGTGCTTTTGTCTGAAGTGTAGGCATCGTAAATACTGGTGGCACTGGCATGCACGGAGCGTGATGTCAGGGAGAGGAAGACGTGAAGGGGAATAAGGGGGGGGGGCAGAGGGAGAGTAGGGTATGGGAGAGACAGACAGAGGACGCGAAAAACTTTTTTGGGAGGAGGCAAGTTGAGAGAAGTTCGACTAAAAACATCAAGGAGAAGACAGGCGATACATAATGGCTTTAAGAACGCTCACTCGTGAACTGCTTTCCTCATACCGAGGGAGTTTTTAGACAGCGAGATCTTCCACCATAAAATCCGCAAATTTGCCACCAAATTTTATGATGCCTATAGAGATATGATTTTTTAACTTCTTATATTTTTCCTTGGATGCGAGTGGATGGGATGGTGTAAGTCGTTCGAAATGAGAGATCTACAGTCTCCTTATTATGGTAATGTATTCATCTAAATTCTACGTCACACCCATTTTAATGGAGAATGGCAGACGTTGCTTGGGTTCCAATCGTATCATTTTTGCAAAAGAATGTGTCCCTTACAGTGTTTAGTGATAGAGAAGAGTGCGTCTATTCTAATCGTGGTGTAAATATTTCGCCCGAGGAGAGAATTTTTCCAACATTTGCTGCACCATTCTGATGATGTCGACCTTAATCTATATATCTTGTCCATTCGTCGGATGTTACGTAATGTAGATACCGTTTCATCGGTGACCTCTTTCAAAACGAAAAAAATGCGAAGTCAACCCAAAGTTTCATTAAAAATCAGCTGCAGTTTATCGTGTTTCAATCTTTCATAAGAATCCCAAAGTGGTGACGTGTCTGTAATTCTTCGACTCGGTTGAGTGGTGCCGATCATTCGGACCATTCAATTGAAAGTCGAAGAATTACGTGAAGTCCCGATTATTGCCCCCCCCCCCCTCCCGCGCATGCCACAAACGGGTGAAGAAGACCGCCGAAGACTTTGGGTGGAAGGTGTTTGAAGAGTATCAATGCCTCTAACAATATCCACTGGCTATCTAATATCTACATTTCACCCCCTCACACGGATAATTGCACAGATTCCGCTCTAATGAAAAACGATGTTGTGCGCGAGTGAATATTTTTCGACTATCGACGAAATAATGGCGACGCCTGCGATTGCCTGTGCGCGTGTGATTTGCGAGGGTCCTTTTTAATTTCAAAGTGACCTCCGTTCGTGCTGGGATGGCACCGCCATTGATGGCGAGCGATGAGGGCGTGGTGGGCGGGCGATAATTTTTCAGCGCTCCTCGAGAAGTGACCTTCGTCGTCGATCGCAGGTTCTCGCGCTGCCGAGGTCCGATCCCCTTATGCTCTGGAGATTCTCTCGGACGAGGTCACCCGGCCCCGTGTATGGGTTTTCGAGAGGGAAAGAAATAGGTGTAATCTATACGCCGAGCGAATGTTTTAACGTGGAGGAATTCTTTAGCTAGGAATACGTTAAATGATTTGAAAAGTAAAATATTAGGAGAATGTTTGGACGAAAATACAAAATCGTTCTGGTCTTATGTCAGAGAGGTTCAGGGAAACAAGTCAACGGTGCACTCACTGAATATCGACGAAAAGAAATTAACTGACAGTTTCGAGAAAGGTAACGAATTAATCTCCTTGTTACAAAGCCTCTCCTCAAAGTTCTCGCCAGAAGCATTCGTCCCGCTAAAGAACAATTTCCAGCAACCGATCTCTACAATTGAAATATCCCGCCTTGGCATTGAACGCCAACTTAAAGACGTCGATCCAAATAAATCGCCATCAAATTCCTGCGCGCATGTAATGGTATCAGGGATTGCTCCTTACTTGAAAGTAATACTTGGAAATTCCCCGAGCGATAATATAGTTGGCACGTATTGCAATGGAGGAAGGGAGGGGGGGGGGGAGGGGGGGAGAGATAAATAGTGACGTCACCCCTCGTCCGTGGCTCGCGGCCAAGTAATTTGACGATGCACATTGTGCGCCTGTGCTGCCTCCTAGCGGAAACGTCACATGGGGTATCTCGATGTGGGGTATGAATTAATTTTTTTTTAAATTCTAGGTTTTATCTTTCCTCTTTTCTTCCGAGAAACAACCAGACTGAAAATTTGTGTACTCTTGCACTTTCTGGTGACTCCATTCAGTTTCCCACGACTAGAAATCCTCAACCCCTCTCGCAAAATAAAGACGAGTGCAAAGGGGGGGCCAATCAAAGTCCGTTTTCTCTCGAGGCGATGCTCTCCTAAATCTGCGCCCCCGCCCCCCCGCCGCACGAGTACTCCCCGACCGGGTTCGTCACACTTGTACTTGCAAGTAAGTAAATAAATATGTGTACTCACACCCTCTAATGCACGAGTACGCGCCTTGTATATTTTTTAAATAACTTCCAGCGGTTTCCCCCGATTGGGTAAAATTTACCCGTCCCGATTGCTGAACTGTCTAAAAATTCCATTATCACTCATTGCGTGACCATATGAAAATCCTGTCTCCCTTGACCCCCCGTTTCCCTAACCCTCTCTTAATCCTCGCCCCCTGACCGCCCACCCGGAAAAGTTAGCCCCTTGTCCCTACCTCCCCCCCAGCTCCATTGAGGTAGAGAAAACACTTCACTCTCCCCGCAGGTGAGGGAGTTAGTCATGCGTGACAATACGTTGATTATTTAAAAGGGGGAGAGCTCCGGTTCGGACGTTGCATTTTGTGGCGGAATTTGCGGTTGTTTTCATCCATGTTTGTATTGAAGAGCGTATCATTGCCCCGTAATGGGGTGGATTTTGTTCTGCTACTATTTTAATGCGAGTGGCTTCCTTCTCCGTGTGTGTAATATACGACTCCTAACATTTGCATTTGGGAATTCATGTGAATGTTTGGTGGTAGGTCACCCCCTGCCACACACCCTTACAGGGAAATACGTAGAAGCATTCAAGTGTTGATTTACCTCAAATTTAGCCGGTCGGGTTGAAAACCGAAGATCGCGGGATCGAGTCCCGCTACCGACATGAGAGTTTTAATTTATGAATCAAAAAAATATGCTCGAGTGTAATAGATGGGCCTAATTCGGCGTATAGATACTGCAACATTCTCAATATTATAATAATGGTCGTTCTGGCCCCACCTTGGGGGGCTTAAATGGCACTCCAACTTTATTTGCATGCAAAACACGGAGAATCCCACGTTGATGAGAATCTTTATTCATATGCAATTATGCTAAAAAGAGAATAACTCGGCCACGCTTTCCGGTCGAAAAATAGTGGTAGCCCCGGCGAGCATCCACCTGGTGAATTCGTTCAACCCCCCCCCCCCCCAGTCGCTTTCTCCCGTAAGGTTTATTTAGGCCGTGCACCAAAGTTCATTGTAATTCATCATATAAAAGAAGAAACATTATTTTTCGTAATTAAGGATGCTAACGGGTGATTGAATTTTATTTCACGGACGAATGAAGCAGATGGAAGCAAGTGGGATGGAAATGCTATCAAAATAATCTTTGAACGTTGAAAGCATAATTTTCCAAATAAATTAACACACTTATCCATTCCAGGATTTAGCGTATTGTTAAAAAAAACTAAGTTCTCGGGCCATTTGTAGGATGCCATTATTTACCTTTAAAAGTTTTTTTTCTGTAAGAGAAGTTATTATTGAGATCAAGGAAAGGATGAAGTTCATGCGTTGATCCCTTGATGCATAAAATAATGAATTCATTAATGGTCTTCAAAGAGAGCCTTCAATGCTCTTTCTTTCCGTGCTATGTTTTTTTGAGGAAGCTGGCAATAAAAGTATGCGGAGTTAGACAGTATAGAATAGGGGGAGCGGTGGGAGGTTTATGGCGCTCTGGTAATTATCATCAGTTGGAAAAATTGAGGAATTTTGACTCTTTTTGGATTGAGCTGGACTTATGTGACATCGATCTAATGGAGTCGTCCCTAGGTAGGAATGAAACTTTCAAACTCCCGTGGATGTGCGTTAAGCGTTCTAGTGTCGGGTTTCGGGTTGTGGGTCGACCCCAAGACATGCGAGGCCATTAAAGTTGTTAGGCCTCCAATATTTTTTCTCCGGAATGGAAAAATATAGAAACATGCGCTTTCTTTTAAAATGAGCGGGCAATCATTGTCAATGCGTGACAGAGATGACAGAACTGTACGATAGACAGAACCTCCAGCGGCAGCCGCGAGAATGAGAACTGTTTTCGATACTTAAAATGGCGACGTTTTCCTTACATGACCGGCATGTGGTGTGACACCGATTGACATTCATCGACAGTCGAAGGAGACACGTGGTGATGGAGTCATGGATGTGTCGAAAGTGCGTTCATGGGTGCGACAGTTTAAAGAAGGCAGAACATC
>WURS02068201.1:0-10500 GCA_011762765.2 Rhinocypha anisoptera | reverse complement strand
TTGCTGCAAAGTAATCTCTGCAACCTGTTTTGATTCAAGTGGGATGAACGTGATATGATATGACATGTTGCCTGCAATATGACATCCGCAAACTCACAAGTTAGCTTAGAAGACCCCCATATGCTGTTTTGTTAGTTTGTATTAGTCCCATATGTCAGCCCTATATCAGTGGGACTGCCTGTGCAGTCAGTCTCGTGTGTTATTTCACTTTAACCTTCTTGAGCTTGAGATAATGAAAGGAAATTGTAGTGATAGGAAGGAAAAGGAAGGCTTTGGATTTAGCTTGAAAGTTTAAAATTATCCAGGTGTACAAATGTAAGAACTTGAATAAATCCTAAATCAGTAGACAATATGGATTATCATCATCAACTTGGCTCTCCATTTTAAAGAGCAAAGATAAAATTAAATCTGTGGTTATACTAAAAAATACTGCTTGGTGTAAATAAAAACTATGACTGACTCAAATTCTCAACTGAAGTGAAGAACTGTAATCTGTTCTATTTGAGTGATTCACCCAGCAGAGATTCCTGGGAATACCAATCTGTGGGTCCATGTTTAAACTGAAAGTGGAAAAGCTTGCCCTTCAAATGAATGTACAAGCTTTTGCTGTACAGATCATTTTCATTGCACCTAACCAGGTTTAAAGAAAGAGGCACTTCCCTGTACACTATTAGCAAAGAATTTGTTACTGTAAGTGCAAAGGCCATTGAAGATTGAATCCAAACAACCTTGTTCCATTGCAAAAAAATCATTAAATAAATCATAATATTATCATTACTCTACATAGATTACAAATACATTATAAGATTACATCATATAATTATCACACTTCACCAATTAACTGAGTAAGCATGCCACCTCTTCTTAAGTTTCTGAGTTTGGTGTTTTTTTTCCCCTTTTGTTTTGGTTGTGCTGTATTTAATGTGGTGTGGGGGAACAGGGAAGAAAATAAGGGTTCTTTTTGTTTTTGACTTGGAGTGAAGACTCCAAGGTCACAAGGAAAGGTGAGCAGGTGGGATGGTATTTTCATCGTTTCTGTCCTTTGGATGTTTCTCTCTTTGCATTTGATGGATATATAAAAGGGCTGTGTGTAGTGCAATGCAACTGGCTTGGATTAAATAAAAATACATGAGGAAAACCTAGTAAAAATTTAATTATCAACAATTCCTTAGTGCCATAACCACAACCACAGTGATCAACCATATGATGCCATAAAATATGTTGATGATATGCCATAAGCTGACAATTGCTAAACAATTTTTTCACCACATATTTTTGAAGAGTAGTTATGGTGCGTGGAATACGATTTATGATTAAAACATGCACCTGCTGTCGATGAAATGAATTATTTTTCCAGCTCAAAATTCACTGTAATGTTTTTGAGAAAGAATTCTTTTTATTACCTGGAATTTTGTCTCTGCCACACTCACTATCTTAAAGGAAAGTTTTATGAAGTTAATTTGATGCAATAGAAATTTTAAATGGAAGAGGAAGTTGTTTGTCACATGCCTCCAAGTTACATATTTACAAAAATTCGGGTTCTAATCCCGACTAGGTGGATTTTTCAATCTCCAGCTAGGGCATGGATGTGTGTGTTTCATCGTTGTTATTAAAAAAATGTTATGATGTTCACTTTAAACCGGCCTCTTAGTGCTGTATGTGGGCGATTGGAAAATAAAATTAATTTTTAAAAAAACCTAGTTTTGGAAACTCAGGAGAAAAAGACAAATGAATAAAGTTTAATGTTTAAAATGTGATGAACATAATGAAAAAGTGTGACTCATATTTTATCAGTATTTCTATTCATTTGAGAATTTCATATTGTTATTACAAATCTCCAAAGTGCCACTACCCTTCATAACTTTAAAAAATTGATCCTTTTTTCATTCACACTGCAAAGAATTGCTCAAAACAATTTTAAGAAATTTTCCTTGATAAGCATTAAACAATCAAATTATGAACATATTGATAAGTCTTGCATGAAAATCACTCCATTCATTTTTTAAGATTTTAAGCTTCAAACTGAAGTCTATATACATTGGTTATAGGGAGTTCGGGTTATAATGAGTACTTTTTTCACCTTCTGTCAGAGCTTGTTATAACGGATGTTGACTGTATATCATTAGGCTAAGTAGACTGATATTTAATATTTCGGTAGTCAGTTATTGCTTCTGTCTTCTACAATTTCTGTACATAAATATTGGTGACACAGAGACGTCTATATTCGTGAGTTAACTGAAAACCAGTCTTCAACACTAAGGTTGGTTTGATAGATGAGGGTCGAGGGGCTAGTTCCTTTCCCTGTCCCACCAGCAGTTTTCCACAAACATGTGGTACCCAGAAAACCAATCAACCTTTGGTGTCCAGAGGTATCACCAAGCCATTCTGTAGCCACACACTTTCCCCACTGGGCTAACCTAAATTCATGACCTACTCCACGTTTCTTTTTACCATGTTGTGATGCCATAAAGTGCCAATTTGGAAATTATCAATAACTGTAATTTATGGTTTCAAAAATTATTTTTGGGTTGCCCCTAACCACTTTCATTTCTGAGTATTTCATTTTATTAAATTTCTTTTTTGTTACTTTTTTATTTATGAAAAGGCCATTAGTGACACATATGCAATACTCTTCATTATTATAATGATTCCCAAAGAGTAAAACACACATTCTGTCTGGAAGTTCATAGATAAATTATGTAGTGTGGATTTGCATCCCAGAAATTGTAGACTTCCATTCATACTCAGCTCTTTTTAAACCTTTAAAGACAGATGTCTACCCATAGTCAACACGCATATTGTTTCACATTATGGAGTCATCTCAGAATGGGTGCCTAGTTCCATTTCCCCAGTTCTGTTTATGGAAGTTCCAGAATCTCTTTTAGGAGGCTCAGGGGGTCTGTGTCTAAGTTTTTATGTAGTTACCTTGGACTTTCTCTTTCTCATTGGTTTCCCAAATTATTCTATTAAACCCTTATCAACACCTGCTTCAGTCTTGGGCAAAAGTTTACAATCTGACATCTATCCTGAAAGGATAAATGTGTTGATTAATGAGCCTATGAGAAGTACTCTAGTTATGGAAGGTGCTGAACTCTCCTTATCACTATATAATAAGAGGAAATAAGTGTTTAGTATCTCACAACTCCCCCAAAATATTATCAGTGGATATGCAATATGATGTTGATATGAAACTCTTTTAGTGGAATGGAGAAATTGTCCTTGTAATATTATTATTGTACTTTACAATTTTCACATATCAATGGGTGTTTGATACATTCTTAAAACATTTTTAAAAGATTTATTGCTGTAAAGGGATGAATTTTATCAGTGTATAGATTGTGTGTGTTGCAATTTGATCCACATTTAAGGTGTAAGTCACCAATTTTGTGAATACTTATTAGCAGTTGACTACAAGACAGGCATAGCGTCTCATGCAGAAGGGATCCTGCATTTTGCAATTCCTTAAAGTGGCAGAACAAAGAATCAACTTTTATTGGCAAAGGATCTATATTTCAATTACCTTTCCACATCTATTTTATTTATGAATAGACCTTTTCAATTTTTTTATTATATAAATATTACTGAAGATTATTATCTAACACAATTCACCTTATGTTAATACTGGGAAATGTGGATGTGTTTACAGCATTGTATACATGCCCTTAACATAAACTCCATAATATTGAAAAATATTGTTATTATGTTCAGAATAAACAGTAAAACCTCTATGGTTAATCACCTTAATGTTATACATTATGTGTATGTTTTCTCCTCACTTAGTCTAGTAGCTCTATTTGGAAATTTACCTGTTTTTATCACATTTTCATCTGGTCACCAAAAATCATGTAACTGGTAGTAAGGTTGCAAGAAGATTAATACAGGATGATCTCAGGTTTTTTATCATTGATTTTGTAGGTTACCAGCCAAATTATAAGTTCATCACTTGAAGATAAAAAGGTTTTTCTTTCTCTAAAATCATTTTTAACACAATTATACTTACTTGCATGTTGATATTTACCCAAAAAATGTCATAATTATTGTATTGTTTTTCATCATTGGCAAATGGCTAGTGAACTCTGCATTGTGTTTGCAGATAATGTAAAATCATGTTTGTGATTGTGTGAAACTCTGGTTTTGTTAGTATATTATTAACATAATATCTAATTATCCAAGTACCGTATCCACAAGAAGGATTTATTATCAGCAAATTATTAATTTTGCTTTATGTGTATTCATTAACAAGAATATTCTCCACTATTATTGCATTTTTATGTATTATTAGTTGCCTAATTAATGAGAAAAAATTTACATGTCAAAATAGCAGATCGGCTCCTTACAAAATTTGCAAGTTATTTATTAGTATTCATCATTTACATGAATATACATATGTACTGCTACTTGTCATGGACAAGTTTAATAATATCACTGAGAAATTTCAGGATTACATTTACATTGGGGAAATTTTATGTTAGTATAGTTTTCTTTTTTATTCCTCTACAATAAAATGTGAGCACTCTGAGCATTTAACAAAGTAAATTCTTAGTATGTTAGTAATCTGCTGGTGCCATGTTATATCAGACCTGACCACAATTATATATTTTCCTATTAAACTGGCATGCTTAACATATCATTCTTAGTAAACCGGCATGCTCTGTGACCAGTTCTCATGCCTATGACCTAATTAATTTCAATCAGGAGGGGGGATGGGAAGTTAAAATATATTGTTAAGTCCATAGATCTACTCAGTGAGAGTAGTGCGTATGCAGGATAATTCATTAAATTTTAGGGAATTTCCTCTTTATATGTCAATAATGTGGTGTATTTTCAATGACATTTCCTATTCACCTACTCACTATTACCCAGTAATATTACTCAATCCTATACTTTTTGTGAATACTATTTTATAAATAGCTTTTTTAGGACTTGTACTTTGATACCATTTAATCTGAAGGAAATATTTATATTATGCTGAGTTTGCAGTTGCATGTGTGTTTAAAGTAAGAGGGTTGTTCTTAAATAATTTTCTATTCAAATCAAACTAACTTATAATAAATAAAACCTGACATAAATTACTAACTTAATTTATTTTTAATAGATAAATTAATCATTTAATAGATGTATTAATAATCAATTAATAGATAATAGTCATATTACTAAATCGGATCTTACAATTGGTTTTATGGTTAGTGGTATGTAATTATGAAACTGGGAGTGTATAAGGGTTTAATAATGACATTTTACCATAAGAGATAAAAACATTTTCCATGGCTTAAGTCATGCCGCCATGAACCAAAATGATGCAAATTATTTTCAATGTGAATTTTGAGTGATATTTTTCATTCTCAAGGGTTTTCAATCCAGAGATTGGTTCCTCTTATCCATCCTGATCTCATCATATGACTAACTTGACCATTTCGTATTACCTTTTTTCATACAAAATCTTGGTTGGCCTCTAGTTTCTAGTGTCCTAAGTTACATCTAATAGTCCACTCAACTTTCATGCCTAAATATGAATCCCAGTTAGTTTTCACGATCTTATTTTAACTGTAGCTATGTCTCTCTTTATTCCACTCTTCAAAGTTATTCATTGATTATTCAAGTACTAATACTTTTCATTTGAGTAGAGTAGAAAATATAGTACATGCATTAACCTAATCCGCCCCAATGACCAAATGTGGAACACAAAAAATTGTTTCAACTTTGTCTTGATTGCTGCTACATAGTTCATTGTGAATTAAATTTTTATAGCACACTTAGTAGTGTACAGTTTCTGCTACAATGTGCTTGCCTCCTTATCTCTCTTCATGTTGTAGTTCGAAATTGAAGACGAATTTGTTGACACTCAAAAGGGTTAGGCAACGGATGCAAATGTTTGCTGAGAACAATTTTTGCATCTTATGTTAAAACTTATTAGTGCTTTCTTGATGGTTCTTTATTAACAAGGAATCCAAATATGCCCTGTTTAAATATTTTGTATTTAAAATATTAAGTAATAATGGTCCAAATATGAATAAACTTTTGCCTTTCCATGTATGGTACGCTGGGCATTAAAGAAATTCGAATTGAATAAATCAATTGTCTAAGTTACAGGATACAACTATTTCAGGCGTACTATAACATATCTTTATTTACCTTCTAAATTAGATTGATATTCAATTTCAATAGTAGAAATAACCTTCCATTGGAGGACATTCTCTCATATTTGGTGGAGAATGATGAGAATCATTTAGATAAAATATTTATTCCACCTCTTGATTCAAATATTGAGGTCAATAATTACTGAAGTGCGTTTATTAAGAAAGTACAAAAATAATATGTGCATTGAAGGAAAATGTGTAAAACTGGTAGAATATTATGACACAGGAGGGAGCGCTCTTAATGATATCTCCTTGAAATGAAGATATCATAAACACTGTGTTCTATATATGGGACTGGTAATATAACAAAAACTACTTTATGGAATTTGCTAAAACTTTCAGGAAACTGTTTTTTCATCATTATAACCAACATACTAAAATATTAAGGGGCTCTGAAATTTTTTTTCTCTCGGTGGATTCAGGTTACGATTCAGACTGTCAAGTGTCTTTGAACAATGAATTTCTTCTATCGCTCATAGTTTCCTTAGAAATATTTTTGCTTCATTAAGAACATTAATAATAGTTATTATTATATTATATAATTATAATTTTCTCATATAATGTGAGGAGCCTTTTATTACTCAAAATGCGGATGCCTTCATTCCGTACACATAGGAGAATTTGAGAATCATCTCTGAAAGATGAATAAATATGTTTAATTGGTTCCAACATGTGTCTAGAGGTTTTACTGTATAGCTGAGAAAAATCTTAAAATTCAAGATTTTAATAACTTTTATTTTTTCAAGTGTAGCACTTTGATGTAATTCATTGTTTTAAACTCGGAATTGGTAATTTGAGAGTAGCTATGTATTTTTTTATTATTATCTAGTATAACATAAAAGATAAATGTTCTAACATAAATGGGAATATTTTAATAATTTATGAAACTCAGGCTGCGTACCTAGGTTTCTCTAACTTACATTGTCAATTTCAAGAAAAGTGTTAGAAATTTTAATTTCATATTTAGATTTATAAAATATGATTAATTATTACTGGTATATACTTTTTTTCAGATCTTCTAATGGTATGAAACATTCTTTGTATTCAGTGTGTTTCTTAATATATAAATCTGTTAATGATCTGGCTTTTTGTGTTTGTCCATAACTCAATGCCAACCCTTGTATTTTTTTGACTTTTGAAACTGAAACTTGAAAGTAAACCTGATCTTTCATAATTGGGATCATGTGTTAACAGTTTTCTTAACATCAACTAAGCTCTTGTTTGTTGAGTCATAGATATATTTATATAAACAAATATATATATGTGTATATATATATATTTATATATATATGCATATATATATATATATGTGTGTGTGTGTATTTATACACATATATTTATACATCTGTATATGTATATATACATACAGCAATCATATGGTTTTTTGTGAACATATTCAATCTCTTGTTTGAGAAAGTTTGAATCAATCTTAACTTGGATTGAAACACATGCTGCTTAAGTCATATTTAACTACTTTTTAATTGGCATGTTGTTCTGAAGTTGGATGGAATGAAATTTGCACTACTAATATCTAATTAAGTCAAGATATGTTGATAATTTCTTAATATAATTTTTTTCATTTTTTTTCTTATAGAGGAAATGTGACATGTACTGGCCAAAGGAAGGTTCTGAAACGTATGGAGTTATTCAGGTCAAACTAGTGAAAGAAGATATCTTGGCCACTTATACTGTGAGAACATTCCAAATACGTCACTTGAGGGTAAGGTCTATGTTTTATGATTTAAAAATATGATGTCATTTACCGATCTTGGACAGTATTTACAGACTTGGTCCCATGAATTCTGTTTGAATTTTTCAAGTTGAAGGATATTACTGTTTTCTTAACTGAGGTATAGTTGCAGAGTTTATATACCCTATACTATTTTCAGTAACACTTCACTTTTGACAACTTTTTTAAACTCTCTTCTTGAGGGAAGAATTCTTAAAAGGTTGAGAGCAGGGAAATTGTTCAAATATTAGTGAATAAGGTTAGAGTGATAAGGTTATTTGAAAGTAATCCCAGATGTGAAATGCAAGATTAATGCAATAAAGGATGATTAGTGAGACTTTTTGGAAAATGCAGTGGATGCCAAGAGAGTCTTTAATCAACTTCTGCATGAAAGGGTGACCTGGGAGGTTGATTTAGAAAATGCTAAGAATATTGAAGAGAGTGATATATTATAAGGTTTTTGGTTATATATATATATATATATATATCTTGGCTTGGAGACCAAATATTAAAATTCAAGAGCTATTTTAAATTGAATCTAATTTTAAGCTAGCACACCACCAAAAGAAAAATACTTTTCAAGACATATTTAGCAAATGTTTAATACCACAATTGGTGAAAAGCAATAACAGGTGGTACATTTTTAACAATGCTCCTTCTCTGATAGTCAGTTGTTAAAAAACTAGAAGTTTAGGTTTCTCTGTTCACTGAAATTATTATCCTCATACCAGGATAAAATGCTATAGCAGTTGGAAGTACTAAGCAAATGGGAAGTAAAAGACAAGAAAGTAAACAGGTTGGAATGTGGAATAAGTGGTAAAACCATATGCATTGGGGCAGCTACACCCCTATTTGTTTCTCTCCTAAGTGTTTTGTTTGTCATAGTTCTTGAAAACAGTTAAGAATAGTTCACTGAGCAAGCAAACTGAACTGAGAAATTTGTTCGAAATTTGCACAGAGATTTTTGACAGGGAACAAATTTTTGTTCGTGTTGTCCTGAGATTAGAATCAAGCAAGTATGTGTTAACAAGGTTTTACTGTATTCATAGTAAAAAGATACACGAAATTTTCATGATTGGTTAAACTGTTACAGTACTCACAGACTGAAATTCACCATGAAGCGTATCATTGTTATTGATATTTCAATACCATTGTTAAATGTGATATCAGGTTTTTGGCCCTTGTACATGTGGCAATGCTGCAGAAGTTGATTTTTTTTAATAATGGATATTATTTCCCAAGAGAATTTATTTTTTGTCATACTTTTATATAATTTTTCAGTGGGTATTGCATATGATTCCTAATTCTTTAAGCTTTATAATCTCGCATCATGGAACATTCATTTAAGATGCCTTTTTGTTAAGCACCTTTGACCATTGACTTTGCGTGGGAATGAGTTTTTAATTCATCTTTTAAGTATTAACAGTTTGTACTTTACATCATCCCAATTTTATTTTTCAGATCAAGAAGAAGAAGCGTGGGCTCAATGACCGCTTTGTTTATCAGTATCACTATACCAACTGGCCAGATCATGGAACACCAGATCATCCTTTGCCGGTGCTTAGCTTTGTTAAGAAGTCATCTGCAGCAAATCCAACTGATGCTGGCCCAATCATTGTACATTGCAGGTAACTTGTGAAACCATAACTGATAAACACTTGACCTACTCAAGTACATATTTTTAAAGCTTTTCCCCCTGAAATTATTCCAGTAAAATATATCCTTCATGGTTATTTTGATTACTTTTAGTACTAGTACTTTTAGGCCCTATGATCTGTGGGTCATTTTACACTTCATATATTATTTCCGATGCCCTTGCACTTTTTGGGCATCCTTCTCATGAATCATATTCAAGGCTGGTATTGCCACACCAAAACTCAGCAGCTAATTTTTTTAATCATTGAAAATGAAGTAAAAGAGTTTCCATAAAATTTTATAAACTAAATCCATCTAAAGCCATCTAAATACATCCATAACTCTCTCTCTTTGATATTAGAAGTCCGCTATAATGAGAGCTGATAAATGACGAAAAATCTCTCACTATAATGCACACTCGTTATAACACACACTCGTTATATCGCACACTCGTTATAGCCGACTGTCATTCACCTCTCCGCCTTTATAACTACACCAAAAGTGGGTGAAAATGAGCCATTAAGTAGTTGTATCAATCCATCTGCAATTGCATTGAAAATAGATCATTTCATTAAAAAGATTTTAAAATATCGTCACAAAAACTCATGCACTCGTAAATAATGTACGTCACTCATCGGTAGTATCTTTGGCAATGTTTCATGAACAATCATAGATAAGGTATGATCTGCGGTTAACAATTATGATTCCATAAATAAGAGGGTCGAGAGATTGGCCGTCCTGCTAAGGTGAACACTGACAAATGGGACCACCGATGGATCTCCTTCACTGTGGGTTAGACCTGGTTAAAATTAAATTCCCCCTTGTTTGTTTGTTCTGTCCTCTCTGACTTACAACTAATCCCTTCTCTTGCTTGTCATGAAAAAGGGACCTGAAAAGGGGACCTCCTGTTGCTTGGCAGTCTCTCCCTCCCCATCTGACTTTCAACTAATACCTTTTCCTGCATTGTCTACATTGTCAACTAGCCAAGCTCATGGCTCC
>WURS02068200.1:0-24859 GCA_011762765.2 Rhinocypha anisoptera | reverse complement strand
TTTGTAATTATATTTCTACTGCAAGAAGACGAATGAAATGGAACGTGTGAAGACATGCATCGGCCATAAAATCGTCGCCCAAATATTAACATTAAAATTATAATTTAAAGCACTCTTTTGCATAATACTCAAATAAAATAAATATATATAACAGAATATCACATATCTGTATAATTTTTATACAAATAAGAATGTTAAAACCTAGACTTTTGAAAGTTTTTTTGAAAAAAAAAGAAAAATGGTATAATTGAAAGTATAAAATATGCAAATATAATTTAGTCCCATTCTATAAATTTTAAACAAAGGTGTATACAAGAATAGTAAATAAGCTGCAAAATATTATGTATGTAGGTTAAAAAGTTTTTGAGATATCGCATTTAAATGAATCCAGTGTCCACAATGTATTTGGGGCAATTTTAAATACCCACTGAGGAGTTAAATTCCCAAATATTAAATCCCCGCTTGAGGGGTTAAACCTTCAGGAGCAAAAATGGCCCATCCTTACCAACCATGTATAAAAATGTGCTAAAACATAAAAAATTTCTCATTTTAATGGAATCCATTCAATTTTTGACTGAAGTACAGATAAGCGTGGATAGAATAAGAAACTTCTGTGCTTTAGTCAAAATTGTCATTCGAAGATCCTGTCTCAATATTTTCATATTTTAAAGAGAATGAAACTCGCAGTACATGGTAAAATTCTCATTTTCCTATTAAGTTACATGTAAAAAAAATGAACATCTCTGGATTTGAACACAGGCTACTCTCTCTTGGGGTTTTCGATTTTTTCCATACTCGATGGATGAATGGGCACCTTCCCTGAAAATTTCAGGTCAATAGCCTGGGTAAAAGTGCCCGGGAATTTGCATCAATGAGTCAGTGAGTGATATTGCAGCTTTATATATAGTAATGTGAACATTTCATGGTACAGTCTTTAATTATTCTTCATTTTTTATATGTATCTTCATCAACCTCTTGCCAATAGAGGATTGACCTCAGAGACAACCCCATCCAGATAGGTGGCTTAATGGCACTTGCTCGATCCATGAAAGCATACACCGGGGTGACCAGGCTGGATCTTGATGACAGTCCCAAGAAGAAATTGGTAAGTTGGTATCTGAGGTTGGCTCTGTTTCACTTTATTCATCTCCATTAAAAAATTACGTTAAAATCTTTCTGGCAGGCATCGGACAAGACTATTTCGTTAACGATCCCTTTTTTATGTTTGTTAAATCTCATGCTCTGGTGCTGATGCTCTCAAGGAATTTGCCTACCAGATTTATTGTTACAGAATTGATCAAAATTTAACTGAGTGGCATAAATCATAGCTTGAAAATGGGTAAGTTGTTTCCCCACAACAATGTACCACTTATTTACAAATATTGCAGTAGATAGAGGATACCAGCTTTTGGTCACTATAAAAGTCTTCTAATTACTTTTTTCTATTACTTTTCTCCTTTGCCTTTAAAGTGTAAAATAGACACTCATATTTGTCAGACATGGTTCATTCAAGTATCACAATCAATGAATTTCACTCACATTTTGATTTTATGGAAATGAAGACTCAAGAGTGTATTGCCAATTGTAGTTGTACCAAGATACTTAACTCATTCAATGACAGTCGCTATAAATATAAAACATGTCCAAGCTTCCATCACAATACATATGAACATCCGCCATGTATCTACTATTTGATTAGTTAGGTGACTGAACCAGAAGCAATATAGAGAGTGAAGGTCTAAAATGTAAAATCTACAACTACTAAATTGCATCCTGCAAAAAAAATCCTGCTTGAATTCTTTCTTTTTAGAAAAATGTAGAATCTTTTTATAAAATTTCAGATCTGTTCCAATATTTCATACCATAACAAGAATTTCGAATGCTTGAAGTGTGATATTTTCACTAGGAGTCTATCTCTAAACCATGTTCATTATCTTGGATGGTCAGGTCGACGGTTGGTTTGTAGCAGCTTTCCAGGCTATGCTGTCATCTGCCAATCCTTTCATACCTTTACTGTTTCTAGCATTCTCTGTCCCAAAATTTCTTACCTTTTTTCTTTCTTAGTTTAGTGCTGAAAAAGTAGCTTCTTCCATTATTTTTTTAGCCCATGTTTTGCCAAAATCCCGGGCTTGTATTCAAACCAACGTGGGAATACTTTTTCTTCAGAAGACCTTTCTCCGGCTTATTTCTTCTTGGTGTACTGGTTTAAAAAAAGCACCAGCAGTAATAGGTAATATGCATACTGAATAAACAAAGACATTTGCATGTGTAAAGACATATGTAAATATAGAACATGCATACTGGATAAGTAAAGGCAGTTGGGAGCTTGGCTAATTACATGTATTAGACTGAAATGTACCTTTCATGTGCTCTAAAAAATGCATTTAGCGAGATAGTTTAATTGGATTTCACACTAATAATTCTGCACCCATGTGTGTGTGTTATATTTTATTGATTTTAGAATTTTGAAAGTCTGTTTTGTGGTATCATAAGAACATTTTTTATTGGTGAGAAACAACAGCAGGACCAACTGTAACTCCAACCATGTCCTTATGAAACATAAAGTTTGTATGGATGTAAACTGAGCACCCAGATGTTAGTTGCCAGTGAGTGGGTCCTTTTTTTTTAAAAGTTGTGAATTTTAATGCTTGGTAATTAAGATATAATCTTCTTCATATTTATCACAAAGTCTTGTTTTTTTTTCTCTTTTACATTTTCCCAAAAGTGACCCCATTACTCTTGGGTCACTCTTTTAACACTTTCAGCCTGATTCGAGAAATGGTTAAGGCTGAGACTTTGTGGAAATCCACGTTGATAACAACAGAAAAAAAACTTTGCGTTCCACACGAAATATAAATTTATGACTCAACTAGTTTCACTACACTTTAGCATCTTCAGGAGTGGACTAGACTCCTGAAGATGCTACAGTGTAGTGAAACTAGTTTAGTCATAAATTTATATTTTGTGTGGAACGCAAAGTTTTATTTCTGTTGTTACTTTCAGCCTGAAGTAAAAATCGGGTAACATATACGAAATATAAGTTTCAAGGACAAATCCACAGAGTGGTGCCACTTCTTCATCTATAGATAGCACCCTGAGTGAAGTACTGTGTGTTGTCTATAGATAATGCTTGTTTTCTAATGTGTTAATTGGCTTTAGCACCCACTTTTATGGCTGCATGCCCTTGCTGACACTGACCATTCAATTAAAGTTGAGGGTCATCCAGGAAGTAAAGAACGATTGTGCTTCACGCTTGGTGTCGGTTACCCCACTGCCACAGTTACATGCTTGTAAATTAGCTACTTCTCCTGCCTCAGTGTGAGCCGAGTTTCGTTTTTGTACTGTTCTGCAGTACCAAGATGTTACACCTGTTTGTTTTGTAACCTTTCAAAATGGCACCACTAATCAAAAATCCTGCCAAACGTTAAGTGCTAAGTGTGATTTGTTTTCCGAATGCAAAAAATGTTTGGCCTATTGAAATTTTTAGACAAATAACGAATGTGTATGGTGATAATGCAAGGAACAAATTTCAGTGAGGAAATGGTGTATAATGTTTAATCAAGGAAGAACCAGTGTGCACGCGGAAGACCAAAGTGGGAGGCCATCACTATTATGGATGAGTTGATGGAAAAAATCAAGGAAAAATGTCAGCCAATCAAAAAACCATTATTTCACTTTGAACACCATACATGAATCATCCCCACAAATTTCAAGGTCTCTCCTACATGAAATAGTGACAGAGCACCTTAGAACTATAAAATGTGAGACGTAGAATGTTGTGTGAAGAGCTATTTTTGATTCATGACTACGCTCTGCCACATGCTTCTGCACAACAACAGCAAGAACTTAAACATCTCAAGTGGGAAATTTTTGGACATCCTCCTTGCAGCCAATGACCTGGCACCAAGTGATTTTCACTTTTTTCTGGAACTAAGGGGATTTTAGGATGGAAAGCAGTTGGCAAAAGAGGGAAGTCCTCAAAGAAGTAGTGACATTCTGGCTCAGATCTTTGGCGGTAGAAGAGTATAACATCACCATTGAGAAACTAGTACCACGTTACAAGAAGAGACTTGACAGAAATGGTGATTACGTTGAAAAATAGAGTAAGGTACCGTAACATTGTAAATAAAGTTTTTAGTTGATATCTTTCATTTTTATTTGGTTATGCCTAATAGTTCTTTACTTTCTGGATGACCCTCGTAGTTTTTTTTACGATTAACATCCAAGTTCCGTGTGAGATTCGAACCAATGACCTTTGGGTTAGTCAGTGAGTTCAACATTCACCATGTTAACCCTCTGATCAGAAATGTATATGTGAAAAGATAAATTTTGCTGTGTTTGACCTTTGTATTGGACATTTGTGCAAGTAGGAGATGGGAAGTCTTGGTTTTGAGAAAAGGGCTGTGGTGTGACATTTGGTGTATGCTTTCTGTGTGCGCAGGATGGAGGAGAGGAGGCCTTGAAGCAGTATCGTGACCTGGTGCAAGAGATAAGGGAGTACAGCACACGCAACGCAAGGGAGGCAGAAGAGAAAAGGGCAAAGCAGGAGAATGCAGGCGCAGGGGAATCGGTGGGAGGGGAGGAGCAGAGTGGAGGGGAGGGTGGAGGGGGGGCATATGAGAACAAGGAGGGAGGTGGTGAAAAGTCCTTGCTCCACCCTGTGACGAGCATTTTATCCAGCTCTCGGAAAATATCCC
This sequence comes from Rhinocypha anisoptera, assembly GCA_011762765.2. Taxonomy (NCBI): domain Eukaryota; kingdom Metazoa; phylum Arthropoda; class Insecta; order Odonata; family Chlorocyphidae; genus Rhinocypha; species Rhinocypha anisoptera. Next base: position 20,162 of record WURS02068200.1, on the reverse strand, counting down.
TCACATGCGAGACTCTGTTGCGGAGCAATGTAGCTGATGCCGCCGATGGTGGTAACCAAAGAAAAGGTCAGAATTGCCCTCAAGCCCTGTACTTAAAGCAAGTTGCAGGATCAGCTAGGCCTCATGTGGCCTTTAAGTTGAATAATTTAGTCAGTAGCATTATTTTTCTGAAATTTTCATTTGGCTAGAAAACTGTAAAACAATGGGAAATTAATTTTTGGAAAATGTTGATAATATCAATACTATTTATGGTCATAAAAATAAGGTGGAAAACATAAAGGAAAGTGCAATTAGACATAAAGTCTTTTATTCTGCTTCCTTTTTTGTAGTTTGAAGTGATGAATTACCTTTTCTATTTGGTAATCAAACTTTCATGTCCATACTCTACTGGTAAAATGTCTTGGCAAATGGGTACCTTTAACTTCTTCAAACTAAAATCTATCATTTTTAGGATTAACTTATGGAATCAACTCATAATTAGTTAAAAAATATTTTCTTCACAGGAGTTTTTATTGGTTTACTTTACATTTATTACAACTACAAGTTGTCAATTTTGTATTTAACAACTCCCAGTTCTTCCCCCTCTCTTGTTTCGACCGTTCTCACATAATTATGTACTCAGATCCTCACCCTTCTTTACAGTAACCCCAACACTCTCCTCTTACCCATCTTTTGTTTTTATGTATATCCCCACAATTTTCCTATTGTTCTTGACCTGACAATGAGGCTTAGACATCAAAACCAGAGTCAGTAACCAATAAAAATTCATTCCTGTGAACTAAACAAATATTTTGTCACTAATTACGCATCAAGCTAATCCCATGATGGAAGCAGGGATGCCCTTTTTATCAATGGCATTCCAAATCCATTTAATTAAATCAGTGGTAGTAGGTGCCCAAGGTATAATTATTTTATATCAAAAGTCATAGATTTGTTTTCTGCATATGCTTCATTTATCAAGACCTAGGCTTCATTAAACTTTTGATATTGTGAATCCAACAAACCCGTAAAGCATTTTTTTTTCTATTCATTTCTGTTACCCAACAAGAGGAGAATAAAGAATATTGTTTCTGGTCTGCACAACTAGGGAATTCATTTGTTTTATGAACATGAAAGGAGAATTTAAAACATACTGTAAACATCACCACCCATCCAAAATTCAAATTTCAATTTCTGAACTGAAATAATGAGAAACCTAATTTTATTGTTGAATGAACCGCCGTGTCCAAAAAATAAGGTGAATTTGTTTTAAAAAATATAAAAAAATTATTTATTCTTCCAAGTCAATTTTGTCACCTTCAAAGTAATCCCCACAAAGCACTTGGGCCAACGTTTTTCCAGTTGTCGAAACAGTCCAAAAAGTCCTTTTCCGGTATGGTCTTCAATTCTTTCGTCGATTCGGCTTTTATTTCCTCGATGGAGTTGAAACGGTGTCCACGGAATGGTCTTTTGAGTTTAGGGAATAGCCAGAAGTCACTCGGTGCTAAATCAGGTGGTTGTGGAACGATATGAGTTTTTTTTTTGCATTTTTGGAACCAAACGAGATTTTACGCATCTAAGACACAACACATCTTTTAAAATGGTATTTACTGAGCCTTATGAAAGGCCAACAGTATCAGCAAGGTCTCTTATTGTAAACTGACGGTTTTCAAGCACAAGATCTTTGATTTAACTTGCTGTTCATTAGTTGACGTTGATGGTCGTCCAGGAGGCTGTTCATCTTCATTGCTTTCTCTGCCTTCTTTAAAGTCTTTGTATCACTTGTAAGCATTTTTTTGTGACATAGCTTTATCACCAAAGGCTTCCTGTAACATTCTCAACGTTTCTGTGGCAGAATACTCATTCCGCAAACAAAATTTAATGCAAATTCTTTGCTCAAAATAATCAGACAGTAAAAATCGACAAACTAACTTTTGTATGTTTACAAAAACACGAGTAGCTCTCCAACAATTGAATATTTTGTCTTGAAACTGTGTATAGCTATCAAGGACAGTACTACCAACTTACGAAAAAATCATTGTATGCTTTCATAATAACAGCAAATTTTAAATAAGTAATTCACCTTATTTTTCTGGACATAGTAGTATGAGTTATTTGTTGATTTACAAATAAAGATATTTTCTATTTTAGGTACTTTATATATTTACCAATGTGATAAGGTAATTAGATTGCCTGAAGTAATATTGTTCATAACAATGCCTGCAAGCCCAGGAAATATCTGCTATGTGGACTTGTTGATTAAAAGTTTGTGATCACTTCATCAACCCTTTTAATGCAAGCAGGTCAATCTATTGATGCTTGGGGGATGTGCAAAAAGTGCTGAATGCCGATCTATAACCCCAGTTTTTTTAAATAATCTTTTCCTAAATTGTATAGGTGAGAAAAAATATAAATAAATAATTTCACATGCCCTATCAGTGTTTGGGATACAAATGAATAGAATTAACTTCAACAAATTGATAGTAAGATGAATTTGCATGTGAAAATTCTCAAATTCCTTAGAAAAGCCCTGGCATTTTTCGTGTATATCTATCAGGTAATGGAGGCTGGCATAAAAAAGGGTTAAAAGGAAAAATGATATACTTTATCATTGCTGAATTTACACCATTAATTTTCAGAAAGCTATTGTTGCCATAAAATTGTCTTTGTGTTTTGTGATGGGAGGTGTGTTGTGAATATGTACAACACCATGTACATAACCATTCTTTTCAGGGGCCAGTTGCCTGTCACCCTTAGAGCCACGCCGTGGCTTGGGAGTGGGGGGTCGCCTGCGAAGTCCAGCCCCAAGTCCCGTCCCGAGCCCATCACCCTCGCCCACACCCTCCCCCCACTCCAGTCCTGTTCCGAGTCCCTCAAGGTCACGCTTCCAAGTGTCGAGAGTGCCTGACAGTGCCTCCTTTCTTTCCACGCCCCCAAATATTTCAGTGTCATCCTTTCCTGACTCCCCCGACCCCTCGCCCTCCTCCCTGCCATCCCGCTTCAAGGTGACACTCGTCACAGAGACTGGAGCATCATCACCCAATAGCATAACCTCAACATACCAGGTAAGGTCTGTGCCGACACAAAGCCCTCCAACTGTAGTTACCAGCTCAACCAGTAATGTTACCATTGGTTTCAAGTTTGACAATGTAAAGGTTGTTGAAAAGGCATTAGATGGAGGTTCAGTGGACAGTGGTAGTCAGTCAAAGTTGCCTGCAATAGAGGATGAGAGTTCAGAAGAAGGGTGGAATTTTGATGAACCCACGGAGAAGGAGGTGGGGGGTTTGGAGGTGGCCAACAATGAGAAGATACCAGTCACAGGTGCTGTGGGAAGCAAGCCTGTTATCTCTGGTGTGAGTGGGGCCTCCATTGTTGGGGTAAGTGATACTTCTGTTACCAAGGGGAGTGGAGCCTCTGTTCCTAGTGAAGGTGGTGGCGGCACAGTTGCCGAGGGAAGTGGAACGCCTCTATCTGGGGGGAGAGGGACCTCCATTCTTAGGGAAAGTGGTGCCTCTGAGGGAAGTGGAGTCTCTGTAACTGGTGGAAGTGGGACCACCATTCCTGGTGAAAGTGGCATGTCTGGCGGTGGGGAAAGTGGGACTTGTGTTACCAGGGAGGCGGCTTCCAATATGCCTCAGCCCCCTGCTGCCTCAAAAGCGTCTCCGTACTCGGTCCCCGGGCGAATCCGCAAGTTCTCAAGCATCATCCCGCCACACAACTTGAACATGGAGCCCGATCCCCCCAAGAACCAAACCAGTTTGGAAAGACTTCTTGGGCTGTTCCAGCATCCAGGTAGTATTTTTGGCAAGTCGTTGACGAATCCCCTGTGCACTCAGAACGGTGCCAGTCAGTTATTCGGTTCCCTCTCGGCATCCAACGCCGTGAAACTGCCCTCCACCGAAGTCCAGCCGCTGAGGAATGCGCCGAGCACCACCAAATCAGGTTCCTTCAGCACGGCATTCATATCCAATGTGATGCAGGAGGTTTCGGCCCTCGCGGGGGAGTACCGCAGTGCATTCCCCGGCACGTCAAATGATTCCAAGTCCACCTCCTTCCTTCCCACCGGCAAGCACCAGTGTCCGGCCAGCAAGTTGCCTGGCGAAGAGCATGCGTCGCTGCGTTGCGCATTCCAGGACGAAGAGGAGTCCCACTGTCGATCGTCACCCGAACTACACGAGTCTGGGAGCGATAGCGAGTCACGGTCGGGGGATTTGGGCGAGGGGGTGGAAGGTGGCCTGGAGGCGGTGCCATCGTCCACGGACAGTACCAAACATTGGAATTCGAGTGAGGGGGACGGCGGAGGCACCTTGGGGGGTGAGGCGGTGAATGCCAAAGGGAGGGTGGGTACGACGACGGCATCTTTAGGTGGCTCATCCAAGGTCAGCGCAAAAGACACAGTTGTCCCCACGGCACGTGCTCCCTTCTTGTCACCCCACGTGGGCAGTATGGAACTGATAGGCACATGTCGTCACTTTCCCGATCCCAACTGCAACACTTACGACAACGAGGAGGTGGACAATATGAAGGCTGTGAAACGGAACAATGAGAAGGGGGTGGTGGGGTTGTGGGGGGGCATGGGGCCAGACAGCGTGCAGCTGGACGTAGTTGCGACGTGCCTCGAGGAGGGCACTGGCGGCCAGGAGGGATGTTCGAACGTGCCACCCTTAGAGAGCGTAGTGGGCAACACGGGGAGTGCCCCTCGGGCCACAAACGTGTTGGCAGCTCATCTCGAAGGACAGCCAGGTATGCCCAGACACCTTTTGGTAGGTGGCTCTCTCTACTTGGCAGAGGGGTTTAAATTAATTAGTTCAAACTTTTGCGGTCCGTCTTTGAGCTTCTCATGGTTTTTGGGTGGTGCCAAATCGTGGATTAGTTGTCTCCACAGTTTCTTCTCAATGACCTTGCTAAAGGCCAAAATGTCCCTGATGGGGATGTACTTCCTCGGGTTCCAAGAATGGTGCCCCAAGGAAGTCATTTCAAGTTTTGGAAATTGCCACACACTCGCAGAGCAGGTAACGTAGTCTCAACTCCAACTTCACACCATCTCCAACTGGGTGAGTCCACAACTCCAAAGAGATTGAGGGTCCTGTTTACTCCGTAGTGTCCTGTTAATAGGCCTATTGTTCTCAGTTTGCTTCTGTTAGGAGACAGAAGTTTACAGGTAATGCCAGGCCTTTTTCCTCCGATGAGTAACTTTTCTTAGTCCCCATGAGGTTTTCCAGGTCTTGGAGTGCTGGATTTACATGCATTCTCCAATCTCTTGACTTCCCTACAATGGGAGAAACAGGTAAAATTGGTTCAGGACCATTCGGAGTGTGGCTGGTCCCTGCTTTCGCAAGGCCATCAGCAATTTCATTTCCTGGAATACCCTCACGGCCGAAATCATTTGGGATTAGACGGAGAGAAGAAACATTGAAGACAATGAATTCATGATTCAGCCATGCTCAAAAACCATCAGAAGCTCAGAGGGGTTTAATCTTTTCCATTTGTTGTCCACCTCTGCTTTTTCACGTTTGACCCATTTTTGACAAAACAATTGATTCATTTGTTTGCACAGGATAAACACAGCTTTGCAAATTTCCACAATGTTACACCGTTTATTTGCATCTGGTTTCGTCTACATAGTAAACATCATCAGATACTACGTACACGAAACCATTCGAAAATGAAGTTTGGAAATTAAAAATTTTTTTTTTTAAATTTGCAGACTTATTTATCCTGTGCAATCATAAAAATGTTACGCACAGTAGAGAAGAGTACAATTTCTTATATTTGATTCGTTTAGTATAATCAACTTCACTTTAGATGCATATTCGTATAAACCAAATTATTATTCCATTGTTAAGCATTGTCGAAGTTAAACTCAATAGCAGGCAAATTTACTTGGTGGAATTTTGACAAACTTGAAATAAAAACGCTTGGGTCAGTTCCACAAGATGTATTCAACAAAGTCAACTGGTTTCAACCTCAACTCAAGGTCATTCTCAAGAGTTGTCACAAGACTTGCGTAAATAAAATGGGTTTTTTTTTGGTCTCGAGATAACTTTTGAGAATGACCTGGTGAGGTCGAAACTGGTTGAGTTTATTGAATATGTCCTGTGGAACTAAAACCAAATCATTTCCAGTATTGCCGAAGTTTTCAGATTTCAGTTCAGACACTGTATTTTCTGGCGTATAATATGCACAGGCATATTACACGCACCCAATTTTTGGGCATATATTCTAGGAAAAATGAATAAAATCTCTATTACCATGTAAGATGCAGGGTGAGTTTCTTTAGATTTTTTTGAGAAAAGACATCCTATAAGTTGGAAAACACGATATTTTTGATGACCGAGGAAAATATCTACCAAAAAAAGTGGCAAAAGATTAACCCCTAGGCTGCGGAATACGTTGATCAACATTTTGGCATGCGACTGTGGGGATTACATTCATGTAGGTAAGACCGTCACCTTCATACCTTCCTTAGACCCTCTCCATATTTTATGACCCATCCTTTCCAAAAAATGTTGAAACGGTCACACTTTCTTATTTTTCCGGAATAGGGCACAACTTTGCAGTGCTGTTTATGACGGTTCACAACACTTGGGCATGTTTAACGAATGCCCTCCATCTACTGATATTTGGGAAATTCTCTTCTGATGCACCCTCGTCATTTCCCTTAGTTGTCTCCGAGTTTCGGTTGAATAGTGTTTATAAATGAAAGTATTTATGCACTGCTTGGTATCAAATTAATCAGAAATTATCAAGGAAAATAAATATGGAGTTCAATTTTCGATGTATTTCCGCATGAAATATTTTGACTATAGCCAATTGTATCTTCAATACCCCCTTGGAGGGAACAAGGCTATGTGGTCAATAAGGGTCATCCTGGGTCTGTCACGTAATAAACCTTTTTCGGAAATAGAAGGGAAGAGTGTTCCGTGGTCACTTTTCTCCCGCATGCTGCCGTAGCAAAAGAATGACGCTTCCACAGCTGAGGGGTTAAGCAGTTGTTGAGTATCTGTGTTCCGATCAGTCATTTCACTATCATACTTGCAATCCATTCCACCTTTCCCCTGAGTTTGAGGGTAACTTGCGAAATTTCATCAACTAGAATAATATAATTGTAGAAGTATTGTTTCTTGGTTTGCTTTGCAGAGTGAGCCAAGTCTTCAGCATCCATTGGGAGAGCAGAGCTCCAGGAGAGGTGATTGGTGTTGAGAGAGTGTTTGTTGCCTTCAATTTGGTGGCATTTGCCCTCAGGACTTGAATGAGGCACCAGCTTGATACTAAAGATGTGATGTGAATTGAGTAGTCTGTAACGTGGAAGAAGCTGTTCATAGTTTAAATGTTTAAAAGAAGGGCGAGGGTCGCATATCAGAAGCAGGTTGAAGCACATCATAAGTTGACATTTCAAGGCCACTAATTACTTAATACAGGAACCTACAGCCTATCTGTGTTTTGTAAATAAGATATAAAGTTTAACAAGATTATATTAATCTTTATTCGTGCAATCGTAAATGAGCACACAAAAATAAAACAGTATATAATTGTGTGTGTGTATATGCATCTGTGTGTGCGTATGCCCATATACATGTGCTTCTATCCCCTTTTTAAAGAATGAATTTAATGAGGTGACTCATTTGAACATGAAAGACAAATCATTGAATTCATTATTTTTCAGAGGTAATAATCATCTATTTTTGTCATGGTCATTATCTCTAAACATTTAAAGCTCTTTTTTCAAGCATCACACAGAGATTGAATGATAATCGTAGCTTTAAAGAAAATTGAAAATATTTATTATACCCCTAAGACAAATGTAGATATTATGGAACAATACTTCATTGTATAACATAACAGTGTTAACGATTTGGCCCCAATGTTTGCACTTAGGGAGTTGCTTGGTGTACTTGGGACTCATTTCTGGCCACTATTTGATTGATTGAAATAGGTTTATGTATTTGTAAAAATGATTTTTGTATGGAACTTGTACAGAACTTTGAAGAAGGCTTCAACGATAGTGATTGAGCAAACTGTACTGATTGTAGAGAATTGAAATCTTCATGAAAGAAGAAATAGTTTATATATACTATTAATGGTCTTTGGTCTAAGTTAGCAGAGGATAAATATTTTTTTAAATGGTTGTGAGACTTTTTAGAAATGGACCAAATGGATAATTAATACAAAGTGCAGGAGAAGGGTCAAAAGCCCTTAGGCAGCTCCTAATTTCTTTTGAGAGGAAAAAAAAGGAATACCCTCATGGTTGTGAATGCTATTTTTTCATTGACCTATTTGTGCATTGTGTAAAAGCAGCCAATAGGGATCTGATTGTATATGACTAGTCGAATTGCCCACGATGAAATTGTAATATGTGAAATAAGTGAGAGAGAGAAAGAGGTGTCCTTCATATTCCACAGCCTAATATTTCACCACATGCCTTATTTCTCATTCTCATATCATCACCAATGAATGAATGAATGTTTGAATTATTGGAATCTATCCAATCTTATTTTTGCTGTAAAGGTATGAATCATTGTCGATAACATTGCTTAGTGGTTACTTTGGAGCTCTTAGACCAAGGAGTATTTGCCTATGTCACAAATCTTGAATATTAGAAGTGAGCAATAAATAAATAAATATATTACGGTTTCCACTGGATAGTTTCGACTCGTTTCCACTACTTAGTTATTTATTCATAACTGGTTTCACTGCACCGTATCCTCTTATGGTGAAGATAAACCTGCAGATGTTTTAGCATAGCAAAATCAATTGTGAATAAAAAACCAAGTATTATGTGGAAAGCAAAGTATATTTATTATTTATTTATTGCTGTGGTGGAACCTTTCCACAAAAATGAAGGCCTCTTCAATCAGTTACGTTAGCAGCGAGGCTTTATGAATTGTTCAAATGGGTACTGTATTTATGCTGGTGGAGGGGGATTTGAGAGGGGAACTCTCACTAATGAATGCTGCATGTTTGTTGTCTGTGGGCATATGTGTGTGTGTGTGTGTGTGCATACAAATTTATGTGATTTCGCTGTGAAAATACACTCACAGACATACAAATGCACTTCTAAGAGATGGCCAATACTGGTGCTAGGCTAAGGCAAACCAAAGAACATTAAATTTTTTTAAATTCATTCATTGATACATCTGATGCAGTTTTTTACGTGGAGTTGAATAATATTATCTATAGAGATATTTATTGATGTATAAATAATGTTAAACATTGAAGATTAGATCTCATGCTATGAGAAGAAAGGTTGGTATATGTATGTGTGTATATACATATATATATATGTAGGTGTGTGTGTGTATACGTATGTATATAAATATTAATATACATTTGTATATGCATATGTATATGTATGTATGTATATATACAATCTTGCATATGTATATGTTTTGAAAAGAGGAGAGAAGGCTCAAAATAATGTGTTACCCAGTCCCAATTAGAGAAGATTTTAATTGATTTATACTGTGTGTATATGGCCTGATGATGTTTTTATAATGATTTTTATAATGTGTTTGTATGTGAAAGTGTGCTATGTGCGTGGGTCATTGTGTGTGTCTGATACACAGGAGAGAATGTGATGCAGTGTACAAGATTGATTATTTATTAGAGGGTTGCCAGGGAGATTCCTTCTCAGTTGTTGTCGTGCATTCCTTGCACATTGTAACACCAATCCTACAAGTTGTATTAATTACATTGTAACATAAAAAAACAAAGGCTGACAGAGATTCACTGAGTGTGTATGCAGGCATATAATGATAATGTGATGCCCTGTGGGGCTCTTAAAGTATGCTTTGGCATATTTGCTCAGAATGGCATTGGCCCCTTGTGTATTCTACCCTCTGCTCTGATTTAGTTTGAGTGGTGTTGATTTGGTTAGATTGGATTTGATTATTTTTCAATAAAACATCTTTCTTAGAGTACAAATGAAAGCCAGGTGTTTTTAGGAGAAATGATTGAAGACATTGGTGGTGGGATGCTTATTTTATTTTGCAATCATGCATGAGTTCTCCTCATATGCTCATATCAGTATCATCATGTCCAGGGTTACTTAGTTAGAATGCTATTTTGTTACGTATGAATCTTTTTAGAATGCTGACATTCATTTATTTGCCCCAAGTATTGTCCTGACAGTATTTTAAGTCAGAGATGGACATATAATTTCAATAGGAAACTTGGAGTTGGCTCTTTGAGAAATCAAATTTCTGAAAAGGATTATTCGATTGTTGCCATGATCGGTAATTTGCAGTTGTTTTGAATTCTATTTTAATGCGTCCACTTGATTGCTCAGCAGGCCATTCTAAAGAATAGTCATGAAAATTATATCCAACTATTCCATCTTAAAAAACCCTACTGTAATGCGCTGAGTTTGAGCATAGTTCATCCAAGTGTGTTTCTACTGTGGTTTGGTATAACAGTCACTGCAGTTTTTTGCCTCACTGGAAATATCAGTTTCTCAATTAACGATGCAAATAACATGTGATCTATATCGCAGGTAAATTTTTGGAGCAAAGCCTTATTCCTCTCAAAACTCTTAGCCACTTATTTCCATTTCTCTCTGATTTTTTCCTACCTCTGTCAACTGAGTATTTGGGGCAAAGACAGTTGTGAGTGAGCATTATTGCAGCTGGTACAATTGTACAGGGCTATTCATTGTATTCAATGGAAATATTATCTCAACTGTCACAAGTTTGCAATGAAGGATTTTTGCCATCAAGCACATTTATTAAATGTTAAGAAGCCATTCTTAAATTTGATCCAAGTGTAGGACTTTGATAATGGGGTTAAAGATGATTTTACAAAATATAATGACTTTCCATCATTTCCGGGGATAAAGGTAGAATTTATTACAGGTTGGTTATATAAACCCTATCCATGTGAACAAATGGTTGTGATATATGAGGCATTATTTGGCTGTAGGATATAGTGATTTTTGATTTGCCTTGTCCAATCCCCTTTGTTCCAACTTCATTTTTAGACTAAGAGTAGATATAGGTGTGCTTGATGGGTAAAACCTTCACTCAGGTCCACTGAAGAGCTTTTGGCTGTTGTCATTCCTTTAAAAGCTGTTTGTGAACCATTTTGCATGTACATGCATGGTCCATTTTGACACGAGCCTTGAAAGCAAATTTGTGATGCATTTCAGTGGCATGAAGTTTGAAGATAATGTAAAATCACATCAACTTATCCTTGTGAATAAGTTTTTCTGTTCCATGTAAACATTATTGGTTTTCAATTAAGTTATTAATTAATGATGAAATCTTATATTAAGAAATTGATTGTGCTACCATTCTATTTGCATAGAATGCAGTGAGCCTCTGTATGTGTGTGGTTAACTCTGAAAACATAATGTTTTTAGGGTTATTCTAAGATTGAAATATTCTAGGGTGTCCTGTGATAAAAAAATTGTGTGTGTGTAAGATTTTACCATAAGAACAATGGCATTTGTTGTGATTTATATTCAGATTGTTTTTAACCTATTTTACAGTTGGTATTAAGTGAAAGCACATGTGGGCACTACCAGTTTAATTTCAGGGACATGAACCATTCAAAGCAGCAATGGAAAGTGCATGTACTTTATAAATGATATTTTATTATAACAGGGTTTAATGTTCTGAAAATGATAGAAAGGTTATAAGAGATTTCTGGACTGGGAAAAATACATATAAATGACTTCAACCTAAGCGTCACTGGAAACAGCTTTGACAGCCTTTTTACATTGAGCACAGAAAATGCAAAAAGTGAGATGGTGGATTATTGGTGGTGCTTATTTCTTGCTCTTCCCACGCAGTATTTCCAAGTCATCCCGTCACTATAATGTTGCTCGTGCATCTCTTTTCCAAATAACATGAATATCTTTTCTTTGGTATTCAATTGTAGTGTCATAACATATTTAGTCAATATATTACTTGTTATTCTCTAAGACCTTAAAAGTATAAAGTCCCATAAGTAGCGGTCAACCTCTTCCATAAACAAATTTATTATTTATTCTCAGGCTGAAGTGGCTTCTCCATTCACAGTTGTCTTATAAGTGCAATGGAAAATCTAAAATTTCTACATTCCTCTTAAACCTGGCGTATCAAACTAAATAATTTTTTCATATAATGCTGATGAAACTCTTTAGTTAATTTATGGCTGTACTACATGTGAACTCTTCATTGAGTGAACTTCAAATAAGAAAGTTTACAACCCAAGCTATTCAGAGAAAGCATTAACTTTGGTTCTGTGCAGTGTTATCTCCTCTGAAGTTGTCTCTATCTTTCTCCATGTTTTCAACCATTTCCCTTAGCCATTCCTCCATTATTGCTGTCTCTTCCTTCCCTGTTGCTCTATGTCCATTTGTTTTTCAGTGCCATCAGTGTCCCTTTCTTTATAATCATCTTGAACTGAGCATTGGCAGTGTGGTGGCATAGTGTTCAGGTTCCAGGTGGAATGTCCAGGTTCAATTCCAATGAAGGCTTCAGACATGCCCAGATCTATCCAACTTAGAAATTCCCTTAAATACCAGAGTTTTCTGGTAAACTACATAGAGACAAAATCTGGCTTCCGCAGCCTGATGTTTCAATTTCTTAAACTTGGTATGAGATGAGTTCCATCCTCACTTATTGAACTAAACTTTGGGTTGATTACTGCGGAATTCATCTTGAGATTTGCCTCTTCTCCCTTTTCATCTCCAAAATATTCAAACCCCTCTGCTTTATCCTTAGGAAGATTTTTCATGACAAGATCAGTATGAGAGAACTAAGATTTTAGGCATGTTGTAAAGATTTTTCTCTTATGAATTGGGTTAGTTTATAATCATTCATTGTGAAGGAAAATGTGACCAATGGAATGAAATGTGTCACACAATGCAGGTGTTCGTTATATGGGATAAAGTTAATGGGGGTTCTTTATTTGGGTATTTTCTGGAGTAGGGGAATTGCTATGACACCTTAATATTTGGGGTAAAACAGGGCTGGTTGTCCTTTATGTCTAGCAGGCTGACATAAAAATTGTTTCAGGAGTAAATATTAATAGTATTTATTCACCCTTGGACAAAGTTTACATTTGTTTGAGTCGATCTTAAAAGCAGAGTCGATCTAAAAGCAAAGTTGATTGATCAATCAGTGCAGATTTGTACATCACAATGACCTTTATTGACTAAAGTATTTGGTTGAATGTAGCAAGCTAGGAAAATATGATTTTTTTAGGTATAGAATGGTCTATATTTTGTGGGAATAAATTGTTCATTTGAATATAATTATAATAATATATTACTGACACACTAAACATTTCAGGACTATTTTTGTTGACTTTTTGGTTACAGCCAATTGGGTTGGAAAATAAACACGAAAAAAAATAAGGAAAATGGTGGATTTGGTTGTGCATTAAAATAGATGACATTTAGTTTTTTTTTATACAACAGTGGAATCATTCATTTCAATGGTGATTTCAAGTCAGTGGGTAACTCTGCTCTTCCTTTAGGTAGTTTCTTGAATAAAAAAATTCAAGCAGTGGAACCTTTCTTTTCAAGAATTATTTACATTTGTAGATTAATTATCCAGGAATAATGTGGCTATAAAGAGATTTATTTTTGATATTAGGTCATAGGAAGATGCTTTTATACAGATTTAACCCACTGTCTTCTTGTCAGAGTCATGATTTCTCTTCTTGCAAAAAGCTCAAAGAGAAAGATATTCAGTCCTTGAGTTCTTTAGACTCCTATTATAAGATGGGCAGATGCTATCCATAGCAACCTCTTGATAGCAATCCGCTATCTGGAAAGGATTGCCCCCTTCACATTGGCATATAGGGAGAGTTTTAAGTTGCCATCACATGGCAGCTGTGCTTGTACGGAAGATAAGGGGTCTCATTCTACAGGCATCTTTTTTTATTCCTTGTGAAATCAAAGAATATTTTCATTTGGATCAACAGAGTTGATGGTGCTAGATTGAGTGAGGAAGCAATATCTCATCCGCAACCTCCATGAAAGAACGTTCTTTAGGGATTTGGAAACCCTTTCCTTATTTCTTTTTTGTGGAATTGGGTTTTAGTGGTAGCTGCAGCTCTTTCAGAATCCCCGTACTTGTTTGCGCCACTGGAGAAAGAATAATGTGTTTATGGTGTGGGGAGGCAACAGTTAACACAAGTTGCACCATATGTGTCAACTAAGAAGTGTTCTGTAGGCTTTGAACCTTCAGTAATAATGGCAATTTGTTTAATCTATTTAAAGTTTGGCATCTTTAATGATTCTTTTAGCTTTTAACATTAGGAGAATCATGAATATAATGTGATGATGCCATAAAATATTTTCAATATTACTTTGTTTTGATAACCTTCGCAAGAATATTTCAGGTTCTTCTTTGTTTTATCATTTCAAGATACATTCTGGTATTATTTCATGTAATTTTTTGGTAAAACAAAAGGTTGTTGGAGAAAATGCTAAAATAAGAATTTCATGTTTTGGAATTGATGGCACTGCAGCATTTTGCAAGTGGCATACTGATGTTATACAGTTAGAGAAATTTGAAATTTCCGTATCTATTTCAGTTGTCAGTATTATTTGACACTTATGTTGAAGTCAATTCATTACTAATCTTCCAGTAGTTTATGTAACAATCACAGTCAGCATATTGGGACCTGCGATCATGTTTTAAAAAACATTTATCTTTTCTTGTTCGTGATGTGCAATGATGAGTGAAGTGATAACATGTTACCATTGTAAATGGTGATCCTTCCAGGGTTAAAATAAGACGATCATGTTAAGGCATGTAAGTGCTCATGAAGCTTTTATTTGACTTTGTTGTAGCATTGTACATCAAATTTGCACATTTATTTGAATTTGTGTACAGAGACATAAAAGAAGTAAATGGTACTTAATATGAGAATTGATGGTCTTTTCTTCTATTTTCTGTGACAAGTGGATCATGCTACCTTTTAAGCCAGAGGAGTGGCATCATTTTTTTTTTTTTGGATTAGCATCTTATTTTTTTGGTTATGTGAGAAAAATTCTCATTATCAAATGCATCATTTATACTGTTGAAGCAAATGATTAGTATGCATATGGTCCATTTAAGGAATAAAAGCAATGGCCAGCTGAAAATGACAAAATCTTATTGCCCACGCTCTGGAAGGCAAAATTTTATGGTAGACAACATGGGTTGAGGTCAAAGTACAGAGGTATTGTTCATAGTCTAATGAGTATTCAAGGTGGGAGAGGAAGGAGGAGGGTGGAGTGAACACACTAGTGGATGTTTCCATATGTGAAGTCTGTTTAAATACTTCATTTTATTTTGTTACACCCTTTCTTCCTTTGTTACACCAAGGCTGTGTGACACAAAAGATTCTTGTGACATAAAAGCCATCATTTTAGGTAGCCTAAGAGAGACAGAGCCAGGTACCTAGCTACCCTTTGAGTAATGTTCATACTTAATGTTACGTAAAATGTCTGTTCATGAACATCTCAATTTGCCTCATCCTCCATTTCTTCTTAGAGAAAAACAACTGACTGTTGGTGTTTAGCATTTTGTTTTGAAACAAAATTCTTTTTAATTATGCATGCCTCTTGAGTATCAAGTTTTGAGTAATTCAACTTAATGGCAGTGAAAACCTATGTATGCATAAATATGCCAGTAAAGTTGTATCATTCAATGAACTGGGAAACATAAACAATGAACTGTTTAATTTGGCTTGCTATAAAAAGCCAAACACTAAACAGCAGCAAAATCACCCCTCCCCCCCCCAATTCCTAATTTTTTCCCTTACCTCTCACTCTCTGACTCCACATATCCCTTTCAACAAGTATTCCAAACCAATTCCTACCTTCACATCTTGAACATTAATTTGTATTGATGGGCATTGAACATAAATTTACCTCTTCCCTCCATTTGAATGTTCATTATTTTCCCTGTTGACAGTCAGTTGGCTACTGAAATTCAGATATTTGAGCATTTTTTGTTTATGTAATAGCATAGTTAGGCCAAAAATTGTCTTTAGAAGTATGAAAAATTGGAGAAACGCCATAAATGTTGAGAACACTGTAGGATACACACAATATTTTTCATTGTTATTAAAGTGACTGCCATCAACTCCTCCATCTTTCTAAGGTGCATTGCATGGTGTTAATACCACATGAACAATTGAACCCATGTGTAAGAAGCTAACTTATCTCCCCAAAAGTGCCTTCTGTCAATTACGTGATATTTCATACTTCAAGGTATTACATTTCTACTTCTTTTAATATGTATTATAAGTAGTATTAATGATAATCTAACAAAATTGGTTGGCATAGGGCCCAGAAAAGCACTAGTTAATACCAATTGTAGATAATAAAATAAATATATCATTCCCACAAAATAAATACTTTTAGAGTATGCATATTTTGACTCACTGAGCTGTAATTAGGTGAAAGTCTTGTGTTGAACCTGATGGTGGCTCAGTGAGTCAAAATGCACCTTATGTATTTATTTTGTGGAAAAGTGATACATATTTATTTTATCATGAGTTCCTTCCACCATATCAAGCTTGAAACTGTAATACATATTGTAGGCTTCAAATAGTTCAGAATTTCTTTTTCTAATATTTTTAATTAAACTGAGAAACGTCACTAACTTCTCAAAGTTGATCAAACTCTCTACTTCTTCCTTCCTGTGTTCACTTGTGTGTACATTTAATTTAAAACTAAATTCCCTAGGTTTATTACCATTTGAACTAAATGCTTATAGTCATTCGCATGGTCTCTATGTATTCTCTACCCTTCCCTTTGATTTCATGTTCAGCACTATGGCTACCTCATATTGGCTGCTTGCACATGTTATAAACATTCTTGTCACAATCTCTGTGAACAACCTGGCATATAAATATTTTCTTTCTCCATCTTCCGCACAATATTTCCTAATGTTTTTTCTTAACATTGTCCTTATTTTATATGTTCCTGTTTTAACTATTTTGTCCCCTTCATTTTCTTCTTATTTCACAGCAATTGACTCAGCTGTGTTAAAGGTTTATGTCATGGTGATAAGAAATAGTATTAAACAACCCTACAATTTGGGAAATTGTATGATAATCATAATAAATAAAAGTACTGTCTAATATAGTGTAATGATGTCACCTTCCCACTTAGTACTTTTAGATATTGGTCTGCCATCTATTTCAAAGTTGTTCCTTTGTTCCTTCCAAGTACAAATATCTTATCTTTATTTTGACAATAATTTACCATCATGATTTGAATGATGACGGTAATCCATTGAAACCAGTCATGCTGAATAATTCTGTGGAAATAAACCCAAGCTAAAAATACATATTTTATTAGTGTCATAATGGAATTTCACCAAGTGACTCAGTGAATTTTATCTTTATTTTGTTTTTTTCATCCTTTCTCCCACCCCCCTCTATAAAGTTATCAAATGATGAACCACATGAGCTCACAAAAATATGTATTCCCCCTCTGATTTCCCCACAAAGACCTCGTATCTCCCATTTGTAGGCAAAACAATCCTCATTCCAGTTGGTTGAGTGCTATTGGAGTTGTAAGGAAAGCTCTTTCTTTCATAGTGTTTTAATGTACTACAAAGATTAAGTGGCTATCCCACTTGGATCAAGTGCCACCGAGGCTGCCTTATAGAGGAGCGTAGGTTATATGGGACATCTCTTTGTTAATGCTTACTTCCCTGAATGAAATTCCTTTGTCGCTCCTTGCAATTAATTCCTACCATGTTCATTTTCATCTATAATTATTTACAAGCTAGTGAAGTTCCCTACCTGTTCCAACAATGCCTTTATTTTAAAAAATCAATTCATTTTCATTTTGTTACAGTTTATTTTTATCCAGAGGTGTTTTCGATGAATTCCAGAAATGGCACACAAGCTGTAGTGATTATTCACTGCAAAAACTATGTGTTTATATGATATCAGGCAACCTAGATACAGCCTAATAGTAAGGGTCATACATATAGTAGTCTTAAGTTTAACATGATCCTGGAAATATGATATCCCTGAAAGAATCCATCTTTAGGTATCTTATACCTACTTAATACTTAGAAACATATGGCATTACTTGGAGGAACTCCTTTGTTATGTGAAAATAAGTGATATGTAATACAAAATATGTAGTTCCCAAAGAAGTTACTTTATTTTGACTGATTTTATTACAGATTATTAAAACCTCCAAATGTGGCACAGTTTAGAAGCTGGTCACTAAGTTACATTCTGTGGAACAGCATAGTTCTACATCCTTTTGCATGATTCCAGAATAAAATTTTTATATTTTGATAAACCTTTTCATTTACTCAGTAAAGGAAGAATTATGTGATTCATATATGAAACATGGAACTTGACTGGAACAGCTGAACTTAACTGGTACAGTGAATAAGACAATTATTATGTCTTAATGAATATGTCACATTTTGCCTCAAAACTTAACGAAGTGACATGAGTGATTTGATCACTTTTTTGAAATCCACAGAACCATTTTTTTGCATAAAAGCAATTACATATTTTACTTGTTGATTACATATAAAATATAATATGAAAACCTTGAAAAAAATTAGTCTAGTTTTGATCAATGATGAATATGTGTAATAGTGTGATGGTTTTTTAAATAACTATTATATTTCCACAAAAGATCTTTTGTGGAAATATAATAGTTATTAAAAAACCATCACTCTATCATGGAATTCCACCAAGTGACGGCCTCCACAGTGAACAATATTTCTTCTCTCACCATCCCTGGTCTTGGTACTGCTTTGTGTTGTTCTTTTATTAAAAGTTCCCACTCGTATTCACAGATGATGTATTATATCCGTGTCTGGTGGACTTTAAAGCGATTGGCGAGACGGTTGGCTTATCGCCGGCCGCTATCTCTTTCCTCGGCTGCTTTTAAATGTCCGTTGGAAACCTCTTCTTGGCATCGGCAGATTCCGTCGTTTACCAAGCCAATGGTCATACCCACTCGAGACCAAAGAGTTTACCCGAGTAAATAAACACGAAAGTGGTCACTTATAGACAAATATTTAATGACGGAAAATTTTACGTATCCATGCATGATTGATTAATTTTCCGTGAGTGATTTTTTTATCGTTTACTTCAATGAACTACTCCACAGTGGATCATTTACTTTAAAAAGTACAAGTTCATTACTGAAGTTCGAGTATGAGAGAATTATTTTATTGCAGTTTTTCTAAGCCTATTCGTAAAATTATTTTGAATTTTTCATGCATAGGAAAATAACTGAGATATATATTTGACTGCAATTTAACGATGATCTTTAAGACTTATATAAGACCATTCCAGTTTTTTAAAACTTAAAATGCGAAAAATCTCTGAAAATACCAATTCTGTTATTCGGAAATTAAACACTTTATGTAAATAATCAGATTTACCAAGGTCAATGAAGTTTTGAGAAGATTGGCCGGAAGATTGAGCATAAGCTTTTTACAAACTGTTCCTTGCCACTTATTTCGCAGTTATGTTACGGAATAAATTTTGATCAGTCACATAAAATATTTACATATAAATTTTTATGTGGGATAAGAAACGTAATTAATATTGCGCCAACCGAATTTATCAAGGAAACCAACTTGAAACTAGTGACGCCGAATTAATTACTCAAGATAAATCAATCTTCAAGGTCGGTTGGGGCACCACACGAACAAATTAAGTCACGATAAATAAACTTTTGGTAATAAAGTTTGGCATTAACTTATGACAAAACAATTTTTCCGGGATTTAAATATGAAATCGCATATAAGGACTTGTTAATGCGGATTTAGCAGAGTTAGCAGAGCAAATCTGACGGCTCAGTTAAAAAGAGGATTCTTCGCGTCACCGACAATTTTAAATTGGAATGTTTCCAATTTGCTTCCGGTTCGATAGTCAGTCGTCAATACTATTTGCACATTACAAAACTTCTTTGCGCCGCAGATTCGAATGTGTCAGTCGTGGATGAATTTCAGATGGCCACGTCGGTTGAAGGAAAGTCTTGAACGGGGATATGAAAATGGGACCTCATGCAAAAAATAATAATAAATAATAAGGAACGCTACAGTTTTGCTACGCGTCATAAATGCGAAAAACCTTGGTGGTGGGGCAGGTTTCGTTACAGAGGTAGAGAGAAACTGTCTGATTACAACTAGGATGAATCAACGGCGGAATTAAACTCGAAAACCCTCGAAACATCTTCTAATTGCCCCGGCAGCCGTCTTATTTTA
>WURS02068189.1:0-10500 GCA_011762765.2 Rhinocypha anisoptera | reverse complement strand
CCCCTCCAGAGCGAGAACTATTAATCCGTGGGATTATCTCGTCGTGATCACACCTAATCGTCCCATGCATGTCGTCGTCAGTGTGTGGCATGTTGGGTACGTCTCCTCCCAGTCTCGCCGGTTCCAATGCCATGGAGTGTAACTCGTGACCTTCGTCGCCAACTGCTAAGCACTTTTCTTCTTTGCTCCAAATACACTTATCCCTAGCCCTCCACTTGACCTTCTTCTTTGACACAATCTTTTTATCACATACGTGCAGTACTATCTTAAACATTTCACCTCCATTATTTTGAATTTTAAGGAAAAAGGAAACTGTTTTAGGGTTAACGCTGTGGAATTTCTCCATAATAGGAAGAAAAATGAAAACAATATATTGTGGAATTGCAAGGTTTTCATTTCCCTTTCTAATTTCTCTTTCTAATTTGAATGTTTTGTTACCTCTTTCCCTTTTTATCGAGAGAACTATTAGGCCAACTCACTATATTGCACTCCTGGGATGAAAGAAAAGAAATGGAAACCGTCTCTGATGTGCTTAGTTATCCATTCTTTCCTTGAACAAATCGCGAACTATCGCGGTAAATGAAGTCGTGGCTACATCCAGTTCCTGTCAACAAGAGATATTTACTATCCGAATTTATGTTTCAATCAATCTCAATTCTTTCCTTCGGGGATTCTGTTTTTAGCTGCATGATTTCAGAGAGGATGACGAATCAGAGAGAGAGTAACACTGTTCACTAATGCCTTTTGCTTCTTCTCTCGCACGCAAGATACCCCTTAATTTTCCATTAGTAAACCCCATACCCTGAAAATTAATAGTGGCTTCTGGTTTCACAGTCTTGTTCATAATGTACACCACCAATTCTGTCCACAAATGGAGCCATAGCAGTGCTCCATTCAATCCTCGGTAGCTCGTGGAGTATTACAAAACTCTCTTCTTCATTCCATTTTTGTTCCAGCGAATACCGCTGCCGTACTACTTTATTAGGATTGCAAGTACTTTCTGAGACAAATCACTCCCACTGCTCATCCCCAAACGTCTGTTCCAGACAACTGCCATGACTGAGCAGTCGAATATCTTAATAGGACTCCCCTAACTTCCCATTGCCTTATGATGTGCGAACAGATTTTACACACTTACTCTTTTACGAAAAATTTATTTAGAAAGCTATGAACCTATTCCGTGGAATTTCACTTCACGGTAGAGTTCATTGTGATTGATACAGCCCATTTAATCATTTCGACCAGTTTAACATGGAATAAATACTCGTATTATATGACATTCTAAAATGTGTCAAAAGAAAAATTAATTAACTTTTCAATTCAGTTGACCGATATAATTTGAAATTGAATTTCGTTGTCCCTGATTAGTCAGAATAAACTCGAAATCTTTAACTTTCTCTTTAATCTCCTGTAATGGTAGATTATTAGCTTATTTCCAGAAGTTTACTAATTTATATTCGATTAATCGGAAAAAAATCTTGGCAAATGGTAGCAGTTCCGTTAAACGACATAGAAAAACTACTATCAAACTACTATATACGATTTTTATATTAATCGAGCATTGACACAAATAACAAGTAGCTTTAAGCAACACTTCGACTTATTTCTGAATAATTAAGTACAAGTTATTTATTCCTATTTATTTCTTCATCCTTTTTTGTTTAATGTAGTCTATTTTTATCCAATAAACACTTTAATTTAGTTTAATTTTTACACTTGTTTACTTTTGCCTCTCACAATTACATTTCAATGCCTTAAGTAAGGCATTCAGCCCCTTGGCGGACTAATGACAGTTTGACCATCATTGATTCTAATTTAATTAGCTAACTTGTTTTTTGTTGCCACCTCCAACTTTCTTAAATCTGTCCCAACATTTTATTGGAATTCATATAAAAATCATGACCTATTCTGAAGTCAATGTCAAGCCATGATATCACTATTTATAAAATATAATAATGAATATACGGCTCAAAATGCATCGGTCTGTACTTAATTCAACGGTATTCCAAATTATTATAGGTTTTCCCATATATCATGTGCTTTAGAACAAAAAGACAATGTATAGGAAGAACAACTGTACATTTTAGGTTAGTTTGTCGGTTAATCTATGGTTAACTCTAATTATAGCTTGCACTAATACCTCGCAACCGTAATAATTTTCTTATTTGGTGCAATTTTCAAATAGCATTGGATCGGCGATTTTTGGGCCTTCCCTCACGAGATTTCTCTTAGGAATACGACGTCACCCAGCCCAGACTAGAGGTTACCATTTCAGCATTATAGGAACAACCCACATTAATCCTTCCCCTCATCACCCTGCATGCTAGCAAAGGGGCCCTCAGCCCCCCACTACCAACCTAAACACCGCGCGTCTTACGAAGGACCCGAGGGGAGAGAAGGGAAGATGCAACGGCAACCGAGATGGGTTGATTCACTTCAGTGAGTGATCGCGATTATGAGGGGAGGAGTCTTCAGGTGTGGCCGAATCGCGCCGCTCTGCATGTCGCATAGCATCGCCCTGCATTCGGTCATTTCCCCTGTAACCGTTCTTATTTTTACGCTCTGTTGGAGCGGGATCACTTCCTAGGACTCCCGTTAGCTCTTCCCGACCCGCGTAGACAATTTCTATTCAGGGAACCATCGCCTTGAACGAGTGCGGTTCCTGGGATCCTCTGACTTCTGTGGTGCCGAGGGGCACCTGGTGTCCAACAGCGTTCATAGTCTTTTGCTGACGACATTTTCGACCTCGTTCCAGAGAACATCTTCAGGTCGAAGGCGTTCTCTGGAACGAGGTCGAAACTGTCAGCAACAAAAGTCTATAAACGCGGTGGGACACCGGAAGTCTACGTAAGAACCTCTCTTATTTCTTCACGCACTGAAATTTCGCGTGAGACGAGGATAAAATCTCTCAAAGCGAAAGTATTTTGCGGCAGGATAGGAAATGAAACAATTTCTTCCTTCCTGTCGAAGTACGAAGTCTACTATTAATCTTCATACTGCCAGCGACTGGAAAAATCAACGTCAGACGAATCATTAGTCGTCTGGAGGGGGCGGTACTTTTTTATGTAATGAGAGTACCACATGGTACAGCAAATGACCGCCTACCACGAAACTCCCCAGCCGCTTGGAAGCTCCCAGATGCGTGAACGCAACGCTCATGCCCCCAAGTCCTACAAATGTTTTGATTGGCGACACTGGTCCTCGTTTTTTGCAGACGATACTACGACTCTCGTCTCAGAAATGTTTAATTAATTTTCGGATGACTCGCCGAGTCATCGAAGAGGTCGTTTAGTTTCCCATCCCCCTTGGGCGGGGAGGGACGGCGGAGGGGGCGTGTCGTCACCAAACATCCCTGGAGGCACGACTCTGAGCTTATAGTCACCGCTCAAAAGTCCGCAACTCGAGGATGCGCGCCTCGATGCGATCCGGCGCTTTTGTTTCGTCCCCTTGATCTCTCAAACAACTGAGACGAAAGGCGACTGGCGTCAGGGGTTCCTATGCTCACATCTTACTTTCCACTGATGCGAAGGACATCTCGAGGGGGGTCTGTGAGGAAGAAGGAATTTTGCGAATGCAATGGGGCCCAGGGAATTCACTTCATAGTACATTCCGGAGTGGCGCCACACATTTCCTAAATAATAGATGACAGTCGTAAATGTGTCACAGGAAACGGTGGCTCGAAATCCCTCGGAATGAATTCCGCCCGCTAAAAGGAACAGCATTTGTGCAATATGCATTTGGAGGACGACTCCCAATCGCAGATTTGCCGGAGGCAAGGAAAAATAAGAGCCACCGTCACGGGAGACCTTCCCCTGTGGCCCAGCTCGTCCACGCGACCACTCGCCGACTGCGTGATCCCTCTTGTTGGATTTCTTGGCCAGTCGGAGATACCCCAGAGAGGAGAGAGATATATAGGCGGAGGGAGTGAGGTGGGGGGGAGGGATCCGCGCCTCTATTTATATTACGCACGTCAAGAGGGTTTATAAATACGTTGCAAGCTTACCTAACCCTTCTTCCGTTGCAACTTTTAAGAGATGCTTGGACCACCATTCGGACTTGGATGGCGACACTATCTCGCGGTTTATTTATTCACATGCGTGTATATATACATGAGTGTAAATTAATAAGTAAAAATGTATATGTTAATCTTAGAAAATAGATATAGTGTACTAAAGAAAAAACGACAGTCACTAATATTTTCATTGGCACAGCAACCTTCTTTAGGAGGGAGGGAGGGACTCTTGAGCTGATCCCTTCTATAGAAGGTGGTTGAACCACCGAAAATTACACATCCCCTTATATATATATAATGAATGATACTCAATGTTCCTCGGTGTACAAAAAGTCTATACAGTATATATTCCAGCAATGTTCACAGAAATAATCTAAGACAAATTGTTGGTCAGTTTCTGCAAACAACAAACTCCGATTTCATCGTATAACCAGATTTCCCTTTGCCAATGACTTGTAATTGACTTCATTGTTAGAACTAAGGAGTAAATACGTAGATATAGCAACAACTAAAATTATTCTTTTAAATTAACTTGTCCACTAAAGTGTTTATTCAAATCAAATGTACTACTAGATAGAATAATCGCCATTCATTTTTTCTTTCTAAGCCTCCCATAATTCGGAAGCATATGAATAAAATAATCTATGCTCGCTTTGTCATTTGCTTTCCGTTTCTACCGTCGCATGTCCTTTCTGAAGCCAATCGTTCAAGAAAATTATTAATTGAGGAACACAACATCCATTCCATGAGCGAGATTCGGGCCTGCGACCTTTGGTTTTACGTAGACGATGGGAGCGCTACCCATTCGGATAACCCGACCAGCAGTAATTACCATCAATGGCATCCTTAAAGTTAGACATAAATCCATAATAGAGCTTATTTTCTGGTGCTATAGGTAGGACAGCGGCTTAACCTTCGCACTTTTCTAACAACAGTTCCTCCGCTTTTATCTATACAGCCGCCGAAATTCAACTCAGCAAAGGTGGAGGAAAAAGCGGAAACTCCCCTTTTTACTTCTTTAACAACGTCAGTGTTTCCTCTACAGAAAGATGGAATTGTATTTGAGGTAAAAGTAGAAGTAATTTTACTTATAGGGTGGTGCTTCGACGGGTATGATCATTTCGAACCTCTTCAGAATCTTAGTAAAAAACCCTATTGGACAAGCACAACATCCATGCCCTGGGTGGGACTCGAACCCGAGATCTTTGGTTAGCCCGGTGGGTAGCGAGCGAGAGGCTAACCCTGCCGGCGATGGAATTGAATTAGAGTTTGGGAAATCACACTCGGCTCTACTATGTGGAACTCCTTCATGATGTATAGTATAAAGGAAACTTTGCAATTCCACAAATAACACTTTATTACTCTTTTGGTATTGAGATTCCTTACGGCAAAACCTTATGAAAAGCGAGAACTCAAGGTTTCTTCTGATGACGAAGCAAAAGAGCGATGAAGGAATTATTGGAATATCATTCACTGGGCAATTCCTTTATTTAGTTATTAATTATCTAAATTTATGTATGAAGATCATCTTTACCTTTACTATAGCGACGGATATTTGGATCTATAGGCAGCCTTATTCCATTTAATGCAGATATTAATCATAGCTTAAATGGAATGGCTGAATTTATTCATGTTTCTCTTTCTATAAATCTTTCGTTTCAAAGAATTGTACATGAAATTTTTGTAACCTGCCATACCATTCGGCACATCACCATGGACCCCTGGGCTTTCATTGGTCTAGTGAAGACAGAGGTTCTTTCCCTGGGACAGCGCAACGCAGCTTTGAACTTGATGCCATGCCATTAGCCAAAGGTTGGATCCAATATGTTTGAGAGGTATTTCTCTAAGTTGTAATGGGAGTTCCAGCCCAGGCGACCGGTCTTAAAGGGTGAGCCATCCATGTGAATCAAGTGGTTCTTCATAAACCTTTGGAGGAGCCCGTGCCTGTCGTTTGATGGGTGATCTCGCCGGGCAGACCAATTTCTTGATGAGGGCGATTGTCTTCTTCACAACAGCACCTGTTGGACCACAGGGAAAATTCACTCAATGATACCTGCCTGAGAGAGAATAATAAGAAAAGTTATCATGAAAGTTTAAAGTATAATTATCTTGAAAAATAAAAATGAAAATGTGCTTGGAAACATTTTGGAATCGTCTGAGTAGGTATCTTGCAAGTGATACAAAATAGAGGTTGTCAATAGTATATTTTAACATAAGGACAAGTGACAACATCTATTTTGTTTCATTGCGGAATTCAACCAGGTCACGGCCTCCTCAGTGAATTTTAACTTGGAAATATTTGGTACTACAGGTTCGTATCTCAAGAAGATAATATTGGCGGACACCAAAAAATTGATTCGATAGAAGAGCAGCTCCTTAAGATTCACGCTCAGCTCTCATCAGCAATGCACTTGGTCCAAACGCTACCGAGACCGAGAAAGCGATTCATTTCACGTCAGAACCAGTCAATATTTTAACAATCTATGCCTACAGATTTTGTTTGAAACATGAGTACACAGGACTGGATATTTCCTCCCCTCCGAGAATTTGGTCAAGGAAATATTTGCCTCGTCAACATTTAAACAGAAGAATCCCACCAAAACCGATTTGACCTCCAATATTTACCAGGTGGCCAACTTTCAAATACGGAAGAGAAGATATTCTATTTGAAGGCATTATGTGCGTAAACAACGGCGACCCATGCAATGTCTATGATTTAATGCGTTTCATGGGTTTTATTTATTTTATCAAAAATTATAACCAAATGGAGTAGCATGGACACAGTTACTTAGCTTTATTGCTAAATGAATCAGAAATTACATTAATTATGTTTCCACAAAATGGAAATTTTCTATCACAAAAAACTTTTAAATATCGTACCATTAAATCATTAAACATCAAATAACAAATTATATGCGAGCAGGGTTATGAATGCCGTGTTTGATATTTTTTCATTGAAAAACATTCATAACTAGATAAATAATGTACTTTGAATCAGCCTCCGTGATGACTAAAATACTTATATTAAGTATACATGTTTTCAAATAATTCAGTAACATATGAAAAAGGCGTACTTTTTTCTATAGAATTAGGATGAAATTAGAGCTCTCAAATTTAGAAGTAGTTGACCTTAGTTTTCTGCAACTAAATACATGAATTTTATTTAAAAGCTTATTGATAGGATACAGAAATAAAGAATAGTAAAGAAAACTTAAATAATAGACTAGTTCGAAACTAGGTCCTTTCCGATAAAGTATTTGGTATAATATATAGAGTTTAACATTTATATAGGGATGAAATTAAGCATGATAGTTAGAAGTTGCAGGCCCTATGAAACTTACGATAGAGTGCGATAGTAATTAATTACGTCCATGTAAAAACTAAAACTAGCTTTTAATATACTCACGGCTGGAATGAAATTACGAATTAGCTATGAAGATAGAATCCAACGTTTAACTACATTTTTACTTTAATACCATGTTAACAAATTTGACTTGGCCTCGAGTTGGATAAGGCCGAAAAGAATGAAATTCCACAGAATAAAATGAAAATGTTACCAAAATATGGTTTATACATGAACATTTTTGAACTTTATTGGTCGGGATCGGTATATTCATTGTGCTTAGCACGGTTTAAAATTAAAATAATCCGAAGCATAAAACAACCAAGGAATTTAAGTGCTATTTATCTAATTTACACTGCAAGTACCACTTGCATGAAGACATTTGAAGAACTGGAACCCTTCCCCCCGTAAAAACTTCATATGATGATTTGGAATATGGTGAAATGGAGTAAAAAGGTGATTGAATTCTTCATTCTCTGTTAGATAATATGATGTTTTTGAAGCATGGAATGTGAAAGAGAGTTCGCATCCAATTCGTATGCACATGTGTACTAAATCCCTTTAAAATCTGTCATTAATTCATTACTTTCACAGAGTAGGTGCAAAATACAAGATACACTTTATAAATTACCTTATCTGTCTTCTAGGGGAACTAAAGTGTCTGAGAAATGCCACTTTTTCCCAGTACTCGACGAACGGAGGCCACCGAATTAGAACTCCAAGTGGTAGAGAACGGGAAAAACCTAGTGTTTCGAGGGCATCCAACAGCAGGGTTTTGACACTTTCACTTTTTGACAGGGAAAAATGACACTTTCTTCTCTAGGGGTAAAAAACTGCCCACAATGCTACTAGATGCCAATGACATAGATCAAAACGGAAAGGGAGCCCACTGCATTAAAAATCATAATGGCTATCCGCAGTATTAGCAACGGTTCTTTCTTTTATTTTACTTTATGTTATTTAAAATCCAGTCAGGCTCTATTATATTGGGTTAATATTTCAGCATTTGGATCTCTTAGTGGGTGCTGCAGAAGTTTTCGCCTATGATAAGAAAAAGTCACAAAAACGAAATAGATAGAATGTTAACTTGGAACTTCAGGATAATATTATCACAAATTAAGCATATACAGAGAAGACAGCGGTAGCTAAAAACTGTAATGCTGCGCATTTCGCCATGTTTGAAATAGGTGTAGACTTGTTGACAGTGTTGTCAGGAGAAAGGTAGGAGTAGTATAAAGTGTAACGATCCAAGAAATTTAGTGAGAAAACCGTTGTTTTTCTGCATTGTAATAACTCACAAAAGCCACTAAAATAAATAATGAGAAGAGGAAACCAAGAGGAATGGATTTATCGTGGGGTTCAGCTATAAATTCCAGTAACAGCTCGGAAATGTTGGAAAAGAATTTAAGTTCCTTCAGTTTCTCGAAATATCCAATAAGGTATGTTTATTATTGAATTGTTATGTATTTACTTAGATTAAAAATGTTTATTTATTCGATGTTAATAAGTACCGGTGCTAGGAAGTTTTAACCTACTTACTCTGTACTATTATAGTGCTGGAAAATGGGAAATCGAAAAATCGAACTACTAAGGATGAAAATGTATCTTCTTGGAGTTTGCGTGATGTATTACACCAATAATGTTGACTTTTGCATTATTTTTAGGGTAATTCTAACTAGCACCGCGATTTTGCTGACAAAATTTCACTGAGGTTTAGTTGGGTAATGAGACATGGTCTCACTTTATGAAGTGTTATTCATCCTGTCACCGGATGTTTTAATAAGTTCAGCAGGAATCACTCCAATATATTTTTGTCTATCATAGTATTAACTTCATAGTAACGTTATCTAGTACTCTGTATCCCATTCCATGCGCTTTACAAACCCCTCATCTTCAATCTTGTCATTCCCAATCGTGGCCCCGTTTACCTTGTACATAATTTCCTAATACAGTCTCCCCGTGTCAGCTATTTCCTTCTGTTCATAGACTATTTCGTCGTTTTATTTTAACAGAGCGTTGTATATTATCCTCCTTTTCCAAAGAACCGTTGAACTGTTTATAAGCCGAATCAATGTTGCCAGCCTTCGCCACGTGCTTAACTTATTTGCACATATCCACAAGAATATTTATTTGGCTGTTCTTGCTTTCCTATTTATTGAATTGCGTAGATTTATATTTCCCACTTACGTCGTACCACTTTTCTAATTTCTTCTTCGTGAGATTGTTAATACGGTTTAGTCATGAACTCGGCATACTTTCTAACGTATTTCTTTCCAAGAATCTCATCTGTGGCCTTAGCCATTTTTATGTGATTCCATTTACTTTCAAGATATGTGTCTTCCCAAGTAGCTAAATTTTCGTCTGCTTTGACAGCGAATCATATTTTCATCTTTTTACTTTCTGGAGTACCCTGTTTTCACTTTACGAGCTTCTTTGTGTTTTCTTATTTCTTAAACTTCAGTTTCCATTCGCCCATGCCATAAGATGAATAATAAGACAAAACTCTTCAAATCGATCTCCTAGCTCTTTCTGCGTGCCTAGCGGATTTATACTCATCAATTAGTTTTCTCCCCAAGGACAGCATCTCGATCACCCATTATTAAGAAAAAGGATCATCATTGATTCTTTTTACGGATTTAGACTTCTTCATGCGCTTCTCCAACTGTTCTTCTGATTCGATACTTATTATCGATATCTGTATTATATAGTCTCTGTAGGTTTCGTATCTGCTTTGACTACAATCGTTCTTCCGTTGTATTGCTCACGTTCCTTTACTCCCCCTTCCCATATGCGTGGTCAGCACCTCCCTAACCTTATGCGGATAACCCAAGGGTATCCACTCCAGAATTCACCATTGGTGAGCCACCTCATTTAACATATCACGAAAGTTTTTAGTTTCATATTAGACATTTAATTTTAGGCTTTCAGATTATCCGCTTTTCAATAGCTAACTAATAATAATTCATTGACACATTTTTGCAATAGTGCAAAATTAGAAGAAAAAAATATATATATTTTGTGCCGTCTTAGATACTTATTGATCCACTGAGCTTTTCTTCATGTGTATGTATATATATATAATCACTTCGAAAAGGTTCACAATGTAAATAATATTGGTTCGAACACTAGTGGAACGTATAAAGAC
>WURS02068179.1:0-10500 GCA_011762765.2 Rhinocypha anisoptera | reverse complement strand
CCTCCCCTTTTACTCAAGTCGACCGAGGAGACTTCCTCTCTCCTACATCGTGAGCTGGATTGGGGATTGGGGAGGAGATGGTTATTCAAAACGAGAGTGGGGTTTGGGGTGCGACGGGGATGGGGCGAGGCTGAGTGGGGCGAAGCAAAAGGACGAACACTAGTAGTCGTTGCGGCATGTTACACACCCGTCTTTTCCTCCCTCATTTCAAGGTTTTCGGATCGGGGGGGGGACAAGCGGCTTGTAAACAGCCCTTATCTGTGACGGCGGGACGAGTCGAAAGTTGACAAACGAGCATCGCCTTGCGGTGCCCCGAAAAAAGGTCGGCGGTAAGAAAAAAGGACGCAGAAAATAATGTGCTTGGAGAGGAAAGTATTTTTTATTTTCCTTCTGCTACCTTGGCTCCCGGTTTTTCTCGATCGTATTTCTGTCTTCGTTATCACGGTCCCCTGCGGTGGAGATTTAAGATTTGAGCAGGTCTCGCGCGGATATCGTCCCGCAATTAGAAATTGTGTCGTTAATGATCGCTGTATGGGATTTAATGGGTGAATATCTCACATGTATGATAAGGGTTATCGGAAAAATATTATTTGTCCGGAGCAGCTTTCGAAACGAATCGCCATTTCGCCGGTTGGAGCAGATCCGTTGGTTAAGATAAGGGACGTATCGTGATGTTTGCTCAAAGCGGTGCTCATATCATGGATAAGTGTCATCTCTAAATTATAATCCTTTCCTTATCATGGATTCTGCGGGATCAAAAATAGTATTAATGCCGAAATTGGCATTATATGACTCTTCGGAGGTCATGTAAATTTATAATATTGAAATTAAATACGTATTTAGGCACAATCATTTATGGTGATTGCATTTTACTAGATCACTTCTGTATCTTTTCTAAAACTTTTTCGGTACTATAAATATACTTATATAATATATGAAAACACTCAGTTTTTTTGTTTTGACTGTCTGATTTTTCAGAAAAGCAAATTCGAAAGGTAATGGAATCATGAGTCCGGGAGCAACACAAATATTTGATTTTCATAGTTTTATTTGTATTGCCTCTTTAATAACTGCCTTTCCGCTTGAAGTATATTTCTTATATTGCTCACCCAATTAAATTGTATGTACTAATTGTAAAGAATTATCACAAAAGAAATCATTTTTATCTCATTGCCAATACCTTTTTACTTATAGATGCTTATGAACTTAGGGGAAAATGTAATGTCTGCTATTGCCTTATAATGTCTCATAATAACATTGATATAGAGAGTTTTCCGTGCACAGAGAGGCGCTTAATAATCCAGGAAAAGCTGTGTTCGTATTCCTCAGCGTTCTTTAGCAAATACTCGATCATCTTGTTTCTTCTTATCCCAACATTTGTTTAAATACCTGAAAGAATGATCTAGTCTCACCCTACTCTAATTTATAACTCTAATTTTTTCATTGCCACCCGGCTTCTCGCCCAATTGTAATGCATCTTGATAAATAAATAAATTAATTACTTCCTAATCCTTCCTTCCAAGAGTTTCTAGTTCCTGATGCTCTCATTACATTTCTTTTCGGAAATATTTATATCAATAAACAATAAATGTATCTTTTAAGTAATATACTTTATGTTCATGCAGCTAATTTTTATTTTTGTTATGCGCCTCGAGTAATTTTAAAATTTTTTCCTCAATACTATTGTTTTTACTAGGCACCAAAATGTTAACCTTCAACTAATATTGAAGTAAATTCCAAGATTTGATTGGTCCTATTCCGTATTTTATACACATCTGAATTATTTTTTTACACCTAAAAGTTAATGTAAACATTTTTATATATCTGATATAAAGATTAAGATAGTCTAGAAATATTTCTACTATAAATATTTAGGATAGTCCAGACCAGGGATCAGATCAAGCTCTGACTTTTGTACCAGAAAAATAGCGTCGTCTAAACTTTTCGCATTTTATGAGCGCCGTCTGAAATAACTTACGTCATTTGCAGTGTTTATTTTCCTGATAAAGTCCTCTCGTTAATAGTTGAGGCATGGATGAAGGTCTTTCGGGTTTGAATTCACAAGTATAATTAGTTATGAATCACAATTTATTTGATAGCAAAGTTTTACGTCCGTCTTTTTGTTATCTCTAGAGTAGGAATGAAAATGTGTGTTAACGCTATCAAAAAGTTTAA
Source organism: Rhinocypha anisoptera (assembly GCA_011762765.2). Taxonomy (NCBI): domain Eukaryota; kingdom Metazoa; phylum Arthropoda; class Insecta; order Odonata; family Chlorocyphidae; genus Rhinocypha; species Rhinocypha anisoptera. The sequence continues at coordinate 8,325 of WURS02068179.1, read as the reverse complement.
AAAATATTAATTGGGCCGAATATACTGTTATGAAATGGAAATGTAGTTGAGGAATTGGAATCATTAGAAGTTTAGAGCAAAGCACCCTAAATAAGTAGAAACAAATCGTGTTCCAAATATAGATAAAACGGCAGGTATCACCGAAAAGCTGAGATAGGGGAAGCTAAAAAATGCGAAAGTTCTTGAAAAGTCATACGCCAAGGGATTAATGGTATGGTATGCGAATATAAAGTTTTTTAACGGTGATTTTTTCACGGAACACTGTTGGTATTAACTGGCAACCTATTGTTCACCACTTTCGCGTCGAAACGCCAGGCCATGGCCGAGAGGGTTACAAAAACGAGGGAAACTTGCCAACAGGCTTTAGAACACCCTGAAAAAAATCTTCCAACTTTTATTTCGGAATCAAGTGGTGAGTTAATTCACGGAATTGTTAGGGAAATTCTCCTTGATCAGTACAAACCCTAGTGAACTGCGACAATTTTCCTACTAGCAGTTACGAATCCTACCTCGAAAGCAGAAGCCACTTACAAGATATTGAGTTATTTGACGGTTTAGTGGAACTTGGATAATTCGAACCTTAAATTAGACCATTAATAAATTCGAATTATCAACAAGTTAAAATTAAACAATAATGTCTCTAACTTAATGAATTAACGAAAGAATTATTACCAGAAACCATATTTCTTTTAGAAATCACGTTTACTGTTTGTCAAAAAAGTCAGGCCACGATTTTTTAACATTGATTTTACCACGATTTTGATAAAATGCTAGGGACGAAAACAATATTCGAATTATAGAAGTCTGAATTTTCCTAGTTCCAATTTATCGTAGATTTATATTCCTGTGATAGAGGCCTGCCCGTAGAGTGAGTTAATAAAAATGCACCCGTGACTGTTGCCAACAGGTATACTCTCTCTTATTGTGACAATGTTTTTTGTGATAGGCCATGAGAATCCATCGTTTCACTCGCCCGTTAGTTTTCGATTCGTACTCAGAGCCGTCCGTCCTTCAGCACTGCTTCCAATAAGCGTCGTCCCATTTCCATCCCGCCGGCCTTTTCTTTTCGTGTGCGGTGGAGATGGTCTGGGAGGGCGAACGCGCGGCGGCGGCAACATGAGTCGCCTATTGTCTGCGCCTTACCATCCATGGCCCCCTTTCCGGTTCGTGATGTCACCCCAATCAATCCTAAAGGCTCTTGATTCGCTGGAAAATGTACCGCGGGTTCCAAAAAGGAAAAAATACATTGGATTTTATGGCGCTGTGTGTCGGGAGGTTTCCATGGCGCTCGTATAAAAAAAAAACCTTACCGTCGGCCGAAAAAAAATATATATGTGCCACCTTCGTTCCATCGCGAGCCCGTCATGAGGACGGTCGAATTTGATTTGTGCCATGAAAGTGTCAAGAAATGCAAATCGATGCTCGTGGGTGATGAATGTGGGCACCTCGGATGGACAAGGGCCGGTACTTAACCGGCAACGTTGATCGAACGCTGCCCTTGACGGACGGCGATCGCCAATAATAGGGGAGCACTCAATAAAATTGACGCTGGTGTCCTGCCCTTGATGACAAAGCTTGCCTTTTTTTATGGTTAGACCCATCTGACGTTTTCCGCCTTTGAATTTCATTTTCTGTACACAGAACTCCCTTCCTACTGATACTTCAATTAAGACCTTTTGTCCTCCTCACCCCCATGATAAATGCCTCTTCTTGCGTTGCACGAACTTTAAGCTCCAGTTGAATATTCCATGGTCTGAGTTTGCTTCATAATGATACCTATTTTTGGCCATAAATTATAAGTAATTTATCAAATATATCAATTTAATTTACCTGTATATTTTGCCTGATGTGGAAAGTAAAATGGATTTCCACTCTATTGATTGTAAATTTATTATTTAATTCCGTGGAATTCATAGAAACTGGAAAGGTGAAAAACATATAAAGGGATAAAGATTTAGCTTAATATAAATTTATTTACCTTAACAGAACTTCACCCTTTCCATGAGATGATTTACGTGGTGATGATAGCGGGTGATATGGCGTTTTTTGAATTTTTATGGATTTTCAAATCCTCATTAATCTTCATTTTAGAAGTGAAATGAAAATGGAGCGTCGAACCTTAGACGCTTTTATTTCATTATGAAATTAAATGTAACTACACCTGCTTAATTTTAGTAAAAGTAAGAATACTACGAAAAAGTAGTAATAACCACATATTTTTACTAATACCTGTAAACCTTGAGTATATAATAAAGATGTCAGTACTTGAAAGCGGTATCGATGGGACGAGGAATTGGGAAATCAGTGAACTAAATTTTTTTTGACCTCGCTGTATTTTTCATACTCTTTGAGAATTGTAACGCCTCCCTCAGCATATATATCTGTTCAAGTTTTCCAGTAAGACATATTTAAAATACGATATGAATTAATAATTAAAGTTATGGAATAGCCTATCGATTTAAACGGAGCCTCTACTACCGATTGATAGGTTAATGAGGATCGATTCGTGTCATGAGTTTTGTTTAGAATAGGTTAATTATTCTACGTGTTACTAGATACCAAGTTATAGGTATGTAGAACTTAAACATGGCTTCCATGGGACGTAGTACTTTTTCTGCCTGATTGGACGGATGGATCAGACTGTGCTCCAGATAACAGTGGCGAAGTGTAATAATGAAAAAATGCCCTTTTAGGGGTAAGGTTGAGACTAGATAGTCCATTGAGAGACCTAACCCATGAATTCCCGAAAACAAGCGAGATGCCTACGTAGAAGGGACATAATACATGATACTTATGCTTTAGTATCTTCAAGAAACCTGCGTAACGACTCAACAATCACCAGGAAAATTGGATTCCGTTTGGGTTTTTCTTTTTCTCTGAACGAAAGGAAGTATACATCCCATTGAACGTAATGTGTTAATCTATTGTCCCTTGGTGTGAATTGTTCTGTTATTCTTGCGAATTTTAAGCAGTTAATTTGTTTCTCCTTATTGGATTTAAAAAAATCAGATAAAGGGACTAACAAAAGCACGAGTATATTGAAAAAGGAAAAAAGACAGGAATGTGACAGAGATATTACGATAAAACGTGTGACAAAAGGTATACGATCTTCATCGGGAGTAAAACATACTAATTCGGGACTAAAAGCGGGATGAGGATTCTGATTCTTAAAACTCAACATTGGTTGGACATGGACTGGACTTAGTTGGACACGGAGTGGCAGGAAAAATTGAAATAATACTGTTGGTTTTAAAGTCTGCAAAGGAAAGTCGTCTTTATATCCAATTCTGTACAGATTTCATGTAATGATTGTAGCGTTTTGGGATCATTAGTAGGTTATGTCTCTGGAGAATTCCAACAAAAATCCATGCGGTGCCATTGTATAAGTATTTTCAGTAGTATTACGGGGAGAGAAACTAGATCCTTTACAGCAAATGGTGTATTTAAACTATCGAGCGCATAGTTACAGGTGAGTTCAACCCTCACCTATTTAAATCAAACCTTCGCATCCATCATTATTTGGACCCGCGAAAAAATGTTCCATTGCAGATGCTTCGCTTATTTATGAGCTTTACGGTAAATTTGAGTGTGGCACGAGCATATATGTATTCAAATCTATTTAATGTTGACTAAATAAATAATTATTAGCCTTGTTGAATGTCAGCACATGATGTTTTCAATTCATAGCTATTTAAATATGGAATAAGTTTGAGTCCATTAAAAAAATAACCCCTTTTAGTGACAATTCTAAACGATGATGGGATTATGGAAATTGTTATCTACTGAAGGGCGCTGAACTTTTGTTAAATAATTTATATAGAAAAGTTGATGAACTTGCGTTAACTAAACTAATTTTTACTTCAGATCAAAACCGAATATAAGCCTATAATAAATACAGTGTCAATGAAAAATTTATATTTTAATGAAACATCAATTTAATTTTGTGGTTATGTGTCAATAAAAAATACATTTGTAGGGAACCATGGTCAGTTAAAACGTCTCTTCGGTATCTAATCATTTCCCAACGTAGATTGGCGGAATCGTTAGCATCTTAATTGGTCCACTCCAGCAAATTCAGATGAAATTATAGCCAGTTAACTTGAGTAGCACGTGATCACGAAGGTTGCTGGTATTTTCGTAATTACGGATTGGTGGAAACTCTAGTTTTAATCAATGCGCGTCTCTGAGTCAACCCAAATGAGCCACTTTCCAGGTCACATTTAAAACACAGCATTTTTAATGATGGTTTACTGGTGGTCTTTAAATTCTATATATTTTCATGGGTTCTTCTTGAAAATTCGGTAACGGTTATGCTAATGATAGAATGACTTTTTGTTCCAGAAATCAATATTAATTGTAATAATTTTTCGGTAAATTCAAATGATAAAATAAATATTTTTTTTATTCTCTTATTCTGCTCTTGCTTATGCAACATATCCTTTTTATTCCAGCAAATTAATGAATTTTGTTCATCTTCTTTGCGATGGTAATGTCAAGAACGTTTTTAAGGAGAATTTTTTTGTAATAATTTCAAAATACCACTGAGATGGAAATCCTTCAATGAAGTAATGTCAAAGAAGTATTCTGTGAGTCTATTCCCTTTAATGATCACGTAGGTTAAAATAAATACATGTGATGGTTTATTTGTCACGAGATCCACAAATGATTGGACTGCTAAAATTCGTGCTAATTTTAATTTTACCTTCTTATTTTTTTAATCTATTAAAAGTCACATTTTCCAATTAGCTGTAATGAGAAAGAATCAGCAGTAAATAAACGTCAGTCGTTTATGAAATATAATATGATGAAATTGTTTCAACGAGCTTGACCATAAAGAAAGACAGCTAATAGAGTAACAAATAATTCATTTTTCACCACATCAGCACCAGGAAACTGGGAAGGATATTTTTATTCACGAAAAAACTTGCTATACCAGTGAGTTACATTGTGATCAGCACGAGTTTCGAGTGCTTAAGAGAACATTAAACGATTTCGAACGCGTCAGCCTGACCAAACTGCTAATTAGTGTTTCCCAGGTAAAAATAAGGAGAGGAAGAAGAGTGGTGGATACGCCTCGCCATCGAGTCTCTGCCACAAGTTAAGCATCCAGGGAACTTCAGTTGAGCCTCCCGTTCGATGATTGAGTACATTCGGAGTGATCTCCGCTAGACTCGAGAGGGCGGCGGATTACCTCGGAAACATCCACCCCCTCTGGATCGGTAATACGAGCGGCGTGGGAAGGTAATCTGCTGATCAATCCCTGTCAACGGTGTGGGCGTGGGTACTCCTTCGAATTTGAAAATCAAACTTGTGTATACGGCTGGTGCACTCCTCGCGCCTTGGTGGAGTCCATGTGTCAACGTGGCGATCGATACGGGTGATGGTCGTGCTTCAATTTTATGCCTAGCTACCTGTTTTTCTGCATCCAGAGGTTCCCCTTCCTCTGAGTAAAAAATTAGGGCTGTTTCATAACATTTTTATACGCCTGATTAATTTTACAAAAATCCAATTGTATGTTATATTCGAAGCTTAATATCTAATACATACATACATACATGTATGTGTGACAGGTTTCATTGGTTTGACTGCGGTATTGCTTCAGCGTTACAATTCGAAATATGGCGCCTAAGGCTGTAATTGAGATACCCACGACGTGGTATACCCTGCATTGGAATTTTTTCTTCGAGATGGTTAGTTGAAGGAGGAGAGGCTTATAGTACTTTGTTCTTCCATTTAGCTAGAAGTTGGTTTAAAATATTTAAAGTGCGGTGCAATGCAATTTGTCTTTCAATGCGAAATGTGTTCTTTATCCTCTAGGTAGTCCAGATGTGTGGAAAAAACACCATGTGACTTTTTCCTATTCCCCATTCTGGCCATGTGCTCCAAATACGCACTCTCTATCCTGATCCCCTTGGTACTTTTTCCGATACACGTTCCAACTTTCGGAAAGGGGAAACCGACATACAGCTCAGAGTGAAACAAAAAAATTCGCTATCGCAGGAGGACCAGAAATCGCTGTGACATCTACTTATCTCAGCTCCCCTCTAAATGGATATATGACGGACACGTCATCGTGGGCCGATGGGGAGCAATTGATGGGAAGTTCGCGAAATTGAGGCGAGGAGGCAACCAGTGAGCCAATGCGGAGGGAGTGAAATAAAGAAGTCAGGTGTCCTGGGACACGGAGTGAGGGGGATAGCAGCATGGTGGCTGCTTCTTAATGTAGAATGCGAGCAGGAAATAATTGAAGGAGTCACGGTGTCCTCTCTCTTTTTGCCGAGAGGACTGTGGGAGGACCAGGTGGTGGGACGGAAGGCGAAAGTGAGAGAATTTGAAGGACAGTAGGGATGCCTGAGGCGCATTCCTATAGATTCGATTCGCTCATTCAACTATGTTTCGTATCGGAATGGTTGACAAATGGTGATTGTTAAGAATTGTAAGTGGAGGGGACGGATGCTTATAAAGGGAGCAAGTGGATCCAAAAGTCTGAAGAGACCGGCAAAATCACATGTATGATTGACCGAGTTCCACGACTCCCTCAGGATATTTTGCACATGCTTTGATATTTCTCTTAATTTGTTTTGACAATAAACGTAATTAGAACGGACACGCAGGCACGACAAGGTAATGTCGGAAGAGCCGTCTCCTAAGTCGAAGGACTCTATCAACTTGGAGATTATTAGAATGCTCTATAATTTAATTTACATAATTTCCTCATTGGAAGAATTATATGGGTATTATACCGATTAATTATACGAAAAAATGTCAATTTTCATAATATTTATACATTTCGACCTGTCAAACTAATTTTGCAAGGTGAAGATTTTTCCCCTGGGAATGTATGTATCCTCTCATTTTTTTTACTGGGTCAGGTACTTAGCTGGCTCTGGTAGCGGAATACCTGAACTGCTGGAAGACCGTAGAGTATTTAGGCAAGGTTCTAGCATAATCACGTTTAAAGCAGATCGTCTTAGGCGTTACTATGTGGATTATTCATAATGATGAAAAGGGAAAAAGAACAGAATATGAAGCAATTTCCTTGTGAAAAAACTCTTTTACTTTTGGAAATGCTGAGTTTCTTTCATTTACTTCTCATTACGTTTGAAATACTTGTATGGATCCAGCAGCTGTCAAAATACGTTTTGTTCCTCATTTAGCCTTGTAAATATGAAATGAATATGAATGAAATATGTAAATAATATTTTATGAAGCAGTTATAAACTTTCTTTCTGAAAGTACAAAATTTAAAGCAAATTCAGTAAAAATAATATTCAAGATCATAAAATTGACGGTGAACTTTTTATAATTATATATTTTTATTTCCAAGTTCGGAGTTTCGGAAATGTAAACATTTTCAATTCCCACCTCTTATTTTTTCAGTATCTGTAAGAAAATTGATATTGGAATGCCTCACAGCTATTATATTTCATAACCAAATAACCCTTTGAACAATAAGAACTTTCTTTTACCCCTACAATCCCACTGATTAATTAGATGGAATAAGACCTAGACTCTCTCAGCTCCTAAATTTCCAGTCAAAATAGAGTACTAATGCCTAGGGTCTTATTATAACAGATCCCACAAAAGATTCACTTCTTCGGGGGTTTCTTCCGCGTCTGTCCATGTTGTGGGGACAACAGTTTCCGAAGACGCTAGCTGCAACGCTGGAGAAACTGTTGTCCCCACAACATGGACAGACACGGAAGAAACTCCGGAAGAAGTGAATCTTCAAACCCAAGACACCGCGGAAGCCTCAACCAGATCCTATAAAAGACCGAATGCTTATATGTACTTGTAAGAGGGAATAGGCGTTTGTTACAGTGTACAATATATCGCTTTATAATAAATTTAAGTTAAAGAAAGACAGCAGAAAAATGGCCCTACTAGAATAATAATCGAATTTAGGGCCGCATTCGTTTTTGGTCCATTAATTAGATGTTATTTTTGTGTTTATGCACTCCTCTTTCTGAATGTTATAGTCCAAAATCAAAGCGTACTCATTTGTAACGATACAATTAGCCCCTAAGTACACTTGTCCTCTTAAGCATCTTTTATTTTTTAAGTCACAATATATCTACCCTGTCTTGAAAAATCCTTTTTATAGCCCCCCTCCGCAGCTCTGTGTGGCGTGTATTCTTCCCGTGCTTTTTCGATTACCTAACTTCGTCGTCGTCGGTGTGGAATCCGAGGGTGACGGCTGAGGAGGGGGGGGAAATGGGGGGGGGGTTTGGGGGTGTTAGCAAACGCGGCGGATTCCAATCACACATCCATTTATATTTGCACTGCCGATCGCCTATCGGGAAAGGCGGCCCTTTTCAACAAAGT
>WURS02068168.1:0-10500 GCA_011762765.2 Rhinocypha anisoptera | reverse complement strand
AAATTATGGAAGAGGGGATAAATGGTTGAATGGAGTTGTAGTAAAACCTATTGGTAACAAAATGTATGTCATATGCACTAAAGAAGGGGTATTCTGTGTCAGAAGTCTAAAGCAAATCCTTTCCAGGGAAGAAGTAAACAGAGACATGACCGGTGTAGAATCAGGTGTTCATATTTTTCCAGATTGTGGAAGTTCCCAAGACACAACCATGACCCCTTCTCAAAACCCAACCAGGATACCTTTCCCCCCAGACATTTCCTCTAACGATCAAGATAATGATGTTAACCCCATGAGCGACATACAAGAGCCTAGAGCAATGCAAAATTCTCCAAGGCGTAGTCAAAGAACAAAGAAACCAAGAGTGATTCTTGACCTATGATTTTTTTACATGTATTTTTACTGAGAATAATTGTTTTCCTGAAATTGTCAGTGATTCTTGACCTATGATTTTTTTCCTATGTATTTTTACTGAGAATGATGGTTTTCCAGTTTTTAAAATATTTTTGAAGTACCTAATTATGATTATTACTGTAAGGGGGGAGGTGTAGTATCTGTGTGGCGGTACTATTGAACAAGTGAGCTCACTTGTGCACACGATTGTGATAAAGAACATGGCTGTACAATTTGTAAGTGTTAAAGCCAATAAAATATGTTGAACGCTACAATGAATATTTTTGTGGTTAAATTTAAAAAGTAAACACATATTATTCATGTATTATGTACTAAAAGATTCCATTTCCTTTCCAATCAATAAACATTATTATTACCATCCTTATGGTAGCCATTGTTGCAGTGATGTTTAAGTAATTCAATATGGTAAAATTTACTTTATCCATTGATCTATTATCATAAGTATGTGATGAAGTTTATGCTATATGTCATTAAACCTAAGCCCATGAAATTTGGTATTTTTTACTTATAAATTGTTTGTTTTCTTTCTAAGGTTCACCATTTGTTGCTCGAGTTCCAGCTGATCCTCACCATATGGTAGTTAGTGGGCAGTCTTTATCTACTGCTGCTGTTGGAAAGGCATCCCATTTCACTCTGAGCAATGTTCCTGGAAGTGTGGAAGATGTTGAAGTTAAGATTGATGGTAAATATTATTTACTTTATGTTTGAATCCATAATTCTGTCCTTTACTAATATTTTGGAAAACATGTCATGCTCTAAAATGGAAAATAGTCATACCTTATTTCACTTTGACTAAAAATTTAAGGATATTATTGAAGGCAAAGACTCCAAATGCAAAGAATCACTTATAAGATAAGACTTGTTCATCAAAAAGTGAAATTATAGCATTCTTACAAGTTTATACAAGTAATTTTCAATCATTTTCAGTCAAAAGCAAAATAAGATGGTGGGAAGAACACTTTGGGGAACAAATATATTGTCTAGGCTCACTTTGAATTAGGAAGCTGCCATTTATTTTCAGTTGGTCTATAAACAGGTGCCTCAAGATCTCACAGGGTGTAAAACTTACTTTGCATTCCCCATACTATCAGCAAATTTATTTTTCATGCCTTCTTTTGATTTTAACTGTCAATTTCCTCTTTTCCCCTTTTCTGCTCTATGTTGGATACTCTCCTTCCTAATTTGACAATCACTGGCTGATATGTATCCCATGCTGACCTTTCCCCCTATGATGTAAATCATTCTGTTATAATCAACTGTTATTCCAAGAAACAAAACACTTTGTAATTCCACATGAATAATTTTAATAATGACCCAGGTTCTGACAGGAAGCATCATCATCACCTAATGATAACGCTACACATCAAAACCTGGGTCATTATTCAAATTATTTATGTGGAATTACAAAGTGTTTTGTTTCTTGGAGTCATGAAACAGTTCCATAAAGTCACGCCTGAAACCATTTCTTCTGTTATAATACCCACTATCTTCCCATATTACTTCAGACATGCACATCTAATTTTTTTCTGTCTCACATAATGTTATCTACCTTTCCTTCCAAGTGTGAAAAGGGAGCACCAAATGTTTTTATTTTACATCACTGGAAGTTTGTTTTATACTGATTTTTGGATAAAACTTGGGAGTCAAAGAAGTAAGAATATTACAGTATTATAAAAATTAACCTGAATGTTGGTTCTTGACATATGGAGGCAGGGCTAACTTAGCATTGCACCCTCATGCCAATGCAATTTTCCATCAGCACAGGGGGACATTTTCTCTTTATGGTCCACCTACAGTTTCTCAAAAAGTTCCAATATGCAGAAAACATGTTATTCAGATGTTTGGATAGTATTGTCCAAAGGAGTACTCATCTACCTCTGGCCAGTAAACAAAGATAAACTTTTTTTCACTAGTCTACCATATCCCACAAGGAAAAAATGGAATTGGTTTGTCATTTGTGAAAAAATATGTGGAAAATACAATAATTTGTTGCCTCCTACTGGTACTAAAATTTTTCTAATTAATACACTATAAAGTTTCCTCTAAAATCATAATTGCCAAAAGCTAAATTATGTTCTACATTAAACTTGTATTTTGAAATGAATGTTATTCATTTCTGTTGCATTACACTTTCATTCTGTAGTCAGTTTTAGTCAACTGCAGAATGCCTTAAAGTCTTTCATAATAATTGCAAAGGATAATTTACAATTTCTACAATAAGAGGGTTATAATACCATGCATTATGACTTTATGCATACAGTGATTACATTCATATGGAAATGTGTATTTCCCATCATCCACATCTATAATAATTATGGATAGGATGAAATCAATATGATATATAATTATATTCACTCTGTGGAAATTCTCAGGATTGGGATATTTATTTATAAAGCCAGCTGTCATCATAATTAATGTGTATTAGGATTTTGTTTCATATGCACTCTAACCTGCCTTTTCACCCTATTTGTATGATTTAGAAGTTGACCATTATCTATTGAACTTTGGCTATATTCATCATTCAGCTACTGCAGTCCTTTTTCTGTAGAGGAAGCTGTAAAATATGTAGTTATTAATTATCTTTACTATAAAAGTGTACCAATAAGTTTCAGTAAAACTAGTGTTATTAAAATTACAGATAAGGAGCATCTAGTTTTGAATTTTTAAGAGATTATTGGCAATTTTAGGTAATATGTAGTTCATGCCGTATGTAACTTTCATGATTGTTATTAATATTACAATATAAAGCTAATAACCTAAAGCGTTAATTGGTGTTCATTGTAGTATCAAATGCTTCTAAAAGCTGGCACTTAGCAATCTTATCGATTTTATACTTATCAAAAGATTTAAAGTGTTTTACAAGTTGTTGGAAGCATTGAATTTATGTCAGTTAGGTTAATAGATGTTTTAGAGGCTTTTAAAAGAAACTCTTGAAAGAAACTGAAAATTGATGGTCTTAAAATTTCTCCATCATTGTGAACTTCGTGCTAATTTACTTTACATAAAAATTACTAATGGTAACCCATACTTGAAATATCTAGCTTTGTTTGTAGTAAAGTCACATCAAAATATCGTGTAAATATGTATATGTAAATAGGACTTATTGGTATCCTTTGGAGTAGTTAATAAATCTAGCAAGTATAGTTGCCTAATTGACTCAGTTGATGTTTCCAATTTGCTCTACAGATATGCTATATTTGCTCATTGTAATTTTAACCAAAAATACCAACCATCATGAAGGCAAAAATAGGGCTCTTGTGACATGAAAGTTGTGAAGTCTGTATATAGGGTTATTATTGTCACTTTGACATGAATATGCCAGGTGTAACCTTGGTGAGACTGTTGTTAGTGTAAAGCAATATACAAAGTGAAACCCAAAATATGCAGCCTTCACATCACGAAAGCAGTTTTTCATAAATGCCAATGTTGCTAAAATGACATTTTTATCAAAATTGCCTTATGTAACAGTTCACCAAAATTACAGACTTGCCTTCCTGAAAATATATACTGATAAATATTATATATGTACATGCTTACACTTTAGTGACAAATCACGTTGAGGTAATGTTTTGATTATCGGTCTGAGTTAATTTGGGAATGCTCAAGCATTATATATGATCCTGAACAGTCAAAAAATGGCTTTCGATGTTATCTCTTTCTAAAAAATATAACGCGTGGTCGATATGTTTATATTTGAATATTATGGAATATAACTAATTTTCTTTTGAGTAGTGGAAAAATTATGATAAGTGAGTTTAGCATTGAACTGCGGTTGACATACAATTCTCGAGGAAAAATTTCATGCGTTTTTTTCCAAGTGAATACTTTCCAAAGTGTTGCCGGTCCATGTATCAGAATATTTACCATTAATTACATAAGTTTCACCAAGAGGAGATTTGACTCAGGTTTTGGCACTCCGTATCTCAACGACATTTATCTTATCGACGTGAGGTGGAATTTATCATGTCGTCATCCGTAATAAAAATATTTACAGATGGTGAAGTTTTATGAGGTATATTTAATAACGGATGATATGGAGATACACATAATCTACGTGCTTGAAACAGCATCGCTTTCGTGAAAATTATCCCTGGAAATAACTGATAAATATCCGAACAGCGAATCGGGTTCATTCTTGAAATGAATAAGGTTATTTATATGAAAGAAGCGTACGCGCCATATTTTAACCTCATACTAATATTGCGCTCATCTGCGGTATATCGCGACCGTTGACCGTTTGGCCGAATCCTCATTTTCACGAAGGCGACGTTAGGGAGAATGCTTCCGGGGCCATTTGCAATGATAAAACCATGCTGGGCGCTCCGTGGATGAGTCGTCCACTCCATTAGAGAAGGCTGAGTAGGGTCATCTCGTTTCCCGATTATCGCTTTTCCTGATCTACTTCCCTTTTGCATTTTGAAACCAAAGTCGAGCGGCGCCGGCTATCACATTCCATCTCCGCGGACGGGCGACTCCCTTCCCCTAGTTCGTGGCCGCCGCCACCACCCCACACCCGTCCTTCCTCAGTCGAAATGACTTCTCGTATGAAGCGAGTCCTCACTTGAACTGTGTCTGCCTACTTTTCGAGCGTTCCGATGCAAGGCGTATACAACTTTGCCGATAGTAATGGATAAATGAAACTTCATACTTTGTTTAAACTATGTTAATCGAGTGGCTAGTAATAAAGTGCCTGGCATACGAAAGTTTATTTTTATCGTCACTCGATTGACCGACGAGCTTACCGCTCATCGGTCAATTGCAGGAGACACAATAAATAATAGGTATCTTAATCAAATTCTACGGAGAAGGAATGAGTAGATAGGATGTGATCTGGCTTTTCGATTACTCCTAAAGAATTATAAATGTTAAAATATTGCCATGAAAAATTAAAGTATCTTTCTAATATATGATTATGTTGTCTCTCGTCATTTCATGGCGCATAATTTCCTCATTTACAAATTTCAGTAAGATCCATCCTTTAAAATTTGTAGGAGTTTATGGAATAATGGTCATATAAATATATGTCGTTTTGATAGGCGAGGGGAAAATAGTAGCGGAAATAATTCTTCTACGGTAAGTGAAGAGTCATTAAACAGTTGTTTTCAATGTTTACTGTATACAAGCTAAAACATAAGGCCACTTATTTCCGGTAAAAATTATAGTCAAGGGAGGTGTGAGCGTCAGTCCAGTAATCTTTTCTCGGCGTTTACATTGAAAATTAAAGTTATGACACACATACCTGTCTCCGAGAAATCGATGTCGAAGGTAGTGCAAAAAATAGTTTTGTCAGTCTTGTTTCAGTGACAATAAACGCTGAATGGAACGCATATTGGGCGAAAGAGATTGACGAAAGTCTATAGTTCCTAGTTTGAAAAGATTTCTCGTGGTATACCAATATTTTTTGCAGTGCTCAATCTGATCGTCTTTTTGTAAAGTTGTGATGGGAAGTATTTGCTAGAAACTTTTTGTAGAATTACTATCAGATTCAATGTCAGAAACTCTTTGTAGGGATATGATAAGATTCATTGTTCAAAACTTTTTGTAGAATTACTATCAGATTAATTGTTAGAAACTCTTTAAGGAATACAAGAGAATTAATAGCTATAAACTTTATAGGAATATGAGAAGATTCAAAGCGAGAAACTCTTTGTAGGAATATGAAACAATTCATAGTTAGAAACTCTTTATACGTAGAATTACTATCCGATACATTGTTAGGAACTCTTTGTAGGAATGCGATAAGATTCATTATAATCCCTTCGTTGGAAAAATACAATAAGAAATATTGTCAATTATAGTGCCAATGAATCTTATTGTATTTTACAAATATATTTTTTCCTTGTAGGAGATACACAGGTTTTGGCGCTAAATTAAACCGGGGCGAAATAGTATTTTTTTTTTAAGGGTTCGTGTGTCAAACGTTTTGTCAGGTCAAACCACGAAATCAAAGATGGACCCCATGGCCGCTCCCCATCTCCGCTCTCTCCTGAATCCTCTGTCCCCACAACCCTTGCAGGGATATTCCCTTTTCTCCCACGTCTTAGGATTCCCCCCTCCCCACAACCCATCTGCGATGCATTTCTGGAGGGGAAGCTAATACACGGTGGGATAGGGATTCAGTTGGAATGGCGCCCGGGCGTTTTGCTTGCCAAGTCTGGACCCGTCGCCTACTGGACTGCTGCCTCCACCACAAAGAAGGCAAACGTCGAGACGGCGGAGGATAGGAGGAAATCGACTCTGAAAGAGGAGAACGATGGAGTACGAGTAACACTGTTGGTGTACGCTATGTGGCATTCACATTTAGTGGGGGGCAACCTGCGTCATGGTCGTGCGTACTAACGTTTTAAACATACTCTTTGAATTGCTTTGATGTCATCCCGTAACTAAATGATGAAGATCCTTCCTTGTTCACCTTGAGAAGTCGTCGATTCGATCCTGACGAGTCCCAAATGTCTCCTTCTCTTCGCTGACGTTATCAAGTCGTCCTTGAGGATGTTTTCGTCTTACTCACGCACCCTCATCGATAAATACATATTTAATTTGGTTTTGCGGTCTTGTCCGAAGCAAATATTCCTTCCGCGTTGAGGCGTCATTTTGACTTTTCTTCTATGCACTTGCGCTTATGCAAATGCACCGAAAACTCGTTTAAAAGCAGATTTGCATAATCACACGAGAAGACGATTCACTGTATTTTTTAAATATTACCCGCTACGCTAGTTTTGAGCAACTTCATTTGCATGAGTAAATGAATGGTTTATCATGGCGAGTAGACGCTTTGGAGAATAATTGGCTATGAAACTCTCCTTGGGATGGATGGATTCATTTCATTAAGTAGTCTTCTGTATCTTATAACAGCTGCCCTTAATCAACCCTTAATCGCACAATTGAATCAATGGCATCGTTCATTTGTTGATAGGAATCTCTTTACCATTATAGAACTGTGGGATATTAACGGGGAGGGTCATAAACATGATTAGCTACAATAAGCTAAATCTTATCCGGTGAATTATTCCTACAGAGGAGTTCGCAGCTTCTCACGGATCTTAACGGGAATAAGATGGAAATTAAAGCTATAAATCACTTCTTCGTACGTCTTGTTACCTCTACTTTTTCAAGGGTTCCTACGGCGCTGAATGCTAAAGTACCGATTCTAGTCCCGCTATCCGGACTCTTCGTAATCCGAGAGAATTTATTGGAAAGCGTCTTGCAGGGCGTAACTCATAGAACAAATTGGAGTTTCATTAACTTCCATTCCTGTAGGAAGTACATACTCATATGCTTATCAAGTCATAAATAAGGTAGGCAAACATTCGCCTCTATCCCTTATGAAATTTTCTTTGGGATATCGAAAAAACACGGTTCTCTTGAACCAATTATATATTCAGCAATTCTACTCATTTTGCCCCCCTGTTAGTCATAGATTATCATTAAATACATTTTCAGTTATATCAAACTCAAGAAGAAATTCAGTAATTGAAATCAAACTCAATATTAAAACTAAATTTCGGAGAATAAAATAAGTCTGGAAACTTACCAAGTTAATTTGATTTCTTCCTGCCGATAAATAAGAAGTAAAACACTCAACTATTTGGAAGAGCAGATAGGTGAAGGCGGAGCTCACGTAGTACTAAACCCAACGTCACGGAATGTATAAATTTACACACAACGGTGTAGGGGCCAGTTAATTTCCCTGTGCGGCACCTGGTTTCCCATGATGTGGTACGCAGAAAATCACTCACCTTGGGTTTAGTTGGAGGAGTTTAGAGACGTCCCTGAGAATTGAACCCAGTAGCCAAGCGCTCCAGTCAGTGGGCCATCCCGACCTTCGGATGTAAAAAAGGAAATATATATACATATATCAATATAGTCATTATCGAAAAAAATAAATAGTACCAATTGATTGAGATAATTTCTCTGTGATAAATATTAATTCATTAATACACGATCTTCTTAGATAAGGGACAGTTTATTGAACTATTATTTTATATATTTGCTGAGAAAAATTTTAATGAAGGATTTAAAAAAATGTTTTCATTTATTGCCATAATTTAATTTTATTAAAATTACTTCATTTTAATCATAACATTTTAGAGCTACCCGAATTGTAACTAAATTAAGTTCCCTTAGAATGTGCTTATTTTCCACTCAGTATATATTTTCTCACATGTGTATTTTGAGCTCAATGTTTCAAGTTTTTCTTTTGATTATCATTATTCATTCGCAAAGTAGGTTACATTCAGAATGGGTAGGGTGTGTGTGAGTGTGAGAGAGAGATAGGGAGAGAATACGTGACAGGTATCCCCGTGGTTTCGCCCGTAAATCCATTCTTGCAATCCTGAGGTTGGGGTGACTTAAGTCACCTGCTGAAGCCGGTTATTTCAGTCCGGTATCGTAGACAAGTGCTTACCATTTAGAAACGTGAGACATTGCAGGTGAAAGTTATGCCCTACCCCAGTCACCGCATTCTGTTCTGCTATGTAAGTTCTGCTTACATTTAGATTACTTTCCCTCTGCCATCCCTATCTCCGTCTCCCTTTCCATCCCCCTCCCTCCACGAAATTAGGTACTATTACTCTTGATATCTGGAACTTATTTTCCCATATTTTTTCTGGGTGGCTTATCATCCAGCTGTATCTACACGTTTTTCGTGAATCATTGAAATCCATCATCATAATCTTGATTGTTTTTTGTTTATCTCTCCAAAGAAATTTGAATGCTGTGCAATATGTGCTTGATGAATGATATCGGTATAAATACTAATGCTCGTGAAAAAATCTCTCTTAGTGGAAATCGTTCTACCTTTCCATTATTTAGTTCGGGTCCTTATTCCTTTATCTATAATTTTCTCCAGGGAAGTAATTCCAGATTTCGAGGTGTGACAAACATCATGATGGTACTGTTTTACTTTAATGTGTATAAACAAAAAAACATGTTTATTTGGAGAATAATTTAATTATATCGGTGTGAACTATAATTTTTATTTTTAAAATAACAAAAACATGATTTAAGTATATTTATTTCTTGAAAAAAGATTTTACTGCCTCGAATCATGTCATTTTGCGTCATTAATGTCCGAATACCAGCTGGACTAATTTAAAACAGATTCATTTGTTCCTGTCTACTCTAGACGAATCAAAAATATATCCATGAAGTACACAGATATGTCAAATGAATGAAATATGACCTGGGTATCCGTAAACCTAGTAGTGGGTGTACAATTTTTTTCCAAAGATAAATTATTTGTTAAAATGGAATTGAATTTAATAATCAAAATAGCGTTTTTTGTTTCGACTTTTGACATTTTTTACATTGGATTGATTATAACTGGAATGGACTTACCCTGTGATAGCACATCAACGTATTTGGAGTAAAGATTGCTTCTTTGGAAGTTCAAAGTTGTTGTTTCTGCCTGTGCTAAATGACTAATGCAAAGGTTAATATCACCTAAAACTCAATGAGGCCAACATATTTCTTTCTATAAAATGGTACTATATACATTTCCCCTAAAATGTCTAGGATTTTACATTAGCTGTATAGTATATATTAAAATTTCATGTCATATTTATAAATACATTTTAAGTATATTTATAAATATATTATGTATAAATATAAATAAATTATATATATATAATTATATAAATATAATTATCATGGTAAATTAGCTTCTTTCCATGAAATGCAGTCCTAAATTCACGCATTTAAATTTACTGCATCAATTACGTCCTTTTTCAATAACATATTTTCGATGATAGCTAACTGGGTAACCGTCCAGCGATAAATTGTGGGATGTTTGTTATTCATGGCAGATCTCTCCGTTCGCTTCCTGTCCTATTCTCTGGGTACCTCGCACCGCGGCAGTGACCTTTTTTGCAGGCCACCTATGACGACGTGGTATCCTTCATTTCCCTCGGCGTCATTCTTTTCCGTGCACTTCATAGATGGAGATGGATACTCATTTTTTCCTTCCGTCTCATCTCCCCGAATCACCCGATCGCTTTTTGCCCCTCCAAATCATTCGATCCGCGCCGTGCATCAGTCGCCTGCAATCTGCGCTCGACGCCCGTCAATGCACGTATCCACGACGACGAC
>WURS02068157.1:0-10501 GCA_011762765.2 Rhinocypha anisoptera | reverse complement strand
CGAGCTCGACACGAGACCCCGCCCCCACCCTACTCGAAAGCGTAAACCCCAGCAGGTGAGGCTAATCAACGGTGGCGCCCCCTGGTTGTTATAAAAGGAGTCGCTCACTCACCACAGTCCCTCCCCAATCAACCCTCTCTCTCTCACAGTCCTCCCCACCCCCCCCCTTTCGTCACACCCTCATTCACTCTCGATATCCAATTCCATTTACGGCTCACGGATTGATTCGTTCGTCGAACATTCGCTCGTGACTCTGTCTGCTGCCGCACGGTTCGCGCGCGGAAAGACGGAAGGTTTTCTCGAAATCCGCAGACCCGTTTTATTTCGAGCGACGTTCCTTTCTCTAAATTTCATCCACCCCCTCCCCTCTCGAGGCCCCGTCGACCAAAATACATCCTCCGAAACTCAACAGGATTTTTCCAAGGACTCCAGGGAATGTACGGTTGGAGGGATACTTCAAGTTCAAAGATTAATATCCAGGTTCAATTGTGGTCTAAACTTTCCATAACATTAGGGAAGGAAAACACCAAAGGTAAAAATTTGCAAGTTTTTTCTTTTCCTTATATTTTCTTCTTTGCTATTAATCTGTAGATTAGATTGCATCAATTCTCCTACATTCCTCTCTATTGTCCGTTAACCATTTGAGTTTCTCCCGTGCCCGTGTGTCCATATCATCTCTTGTCGTAGTTGTAGGGTTTAGATCCGCGTCAACATGTTGCTATTATTGCCATTGTAAAAGATTATAATACACCCGACGGTGATTCATGTTCTAGAAAAAATATATATCACGTAGATGCAGGAGAAAAATAAAATATTTTTTGATCGAATATTTAAAAATGAAAATCGTTTTAAAGGAGCGTTTAAAACGTTAACAAAACTAAACCTTTGAAAAAATTGTAAAAAAACAGTCAATCAAGGAGGAATAAATCCTCAGGTGGATCTACTTGGGAGTTCTTAAGGGTATTTTTGTATCCCGGTATTCATCTCATTCCATGATGATGTGTTTCACACTCAACGAGCGGTACCTGCGCCACAAGACATTCGTATGAGTGGTCCCTCCCCATGAGGTACAAACATGTACCTGAGCCTCGTGTGACCAATTATGAGCCTTCCAAGTTTGACCTCTTTTCAGCAATCCTTCCTACATATGCTCCCTTATTTGTTTAATAAATTTCAAACGTGGTCTCCCTCTTCTGCCTTCCATCCTTCTTTCGAAGACGTTTACCATACACCACTGTATTCGTATATGTGCCTCTCTTCTTTTTCTCATGTCTTCCAATACAGGTGCAATTCCTTTATTAATTATACTAGGAACTTCTTTATTTGTCATCCTATCTGTCGTCCTATTTGTCATCCTATCTGTCGTCTACTCAAAGGCGTACTTAATCGGAAGAGTAAGTACAACTGGCTGGGAGTAAAGGAAGTAACGCATCAGTTTCCACATGAGATTTTATTTTCCACGACCATGGTATCATAGCAAAGCTACATCATCAGGTGGTGCTATGAAACCATGATCGTGAAAAATAAAATTTCATGTGGAAACTGCAGAGTTACTTCCTTTACTCCCAGTATTCTGGACTTCCACAAAGTTTTGTCTGAGACAGTATCGTGCAACTGGCCGGAGCGCCTCTCATTTTCCTGGCTCGGGAAACGTTCATAATCGAGGACCCGACACTTGAATTCAGTGCGTGGCTGAAACTATCATCGCGTTCCTGGATTTCGCAAAAAAATTAATAATTCTATGCGCTTCGCAAGTCAGATATGTTCCCACGTCGTGACTTGCAAAGACCACGCCAGACGGAATATTCGTACGTCATCCGTTAATTTTTTTTTAATCAAACGGAAGTTTTAAATCGGCGTGTAATATTCGAGAAACTAATTGGAAAAGAGAAATTTCAGGTTGAAATGATGTTTGAATATCATCCTCGGCTTCTTTTGAACAAGAAATGCGCGAGGGGATAATATCACGTAACTTTATAATCGCGAGAGATTATTTCTCTTTCAGTTGAAGGATCAGGTTCGCCCTCAGTGAGCTTAATCCAAATCGGTGAGTAAAAGTGACTGTTCTGTACTTTTCAAAAACTCTTTTTTCCTCCTCACTTAGGGAATGAATGGGATACCGACTTTCTAAAAATATTTTAAAATCTTTGCAACTTTTTAATTTTTTTAATATTTCCCAAATAATCTCGCCGCGCTTGTCTGGTCATTCTCGTGTAAATTCTCTTTCAAAAATTAATTTTGAAATGTAATAGGAGTCTTGATTAAAATACACGCCTAAGGGTACCAGGTAATGGTTGTTAATTATAATGTGCAATCACTATTCCCCCCCGGTTATCGCTCTTCCACTGTGTTCACACCCGACCACGCGCGTGGAACCCAACACCTTCAAGGAGAGACGGCACGCTTCTCTCATTAACACGTGGACTCCACAGTGAATAGTGACGTTCTGACTGGTCCTAAGTCTTAATAACCATTCGCAACTTTTTTTACGTGCAATCATATCAATTGGGTGGGTTGAAGTATGATGTCTGCCATTATTAAAAGGTAAAGAAATAACATTTTTTTCCCTGGCATCGTTCTCATGACAGAGACAAGTTCAGGTTTCACTTAGTGGAACGATTCCACAATTTATTGTACACAAAAGCTTCCACAGACGTCCACAGTAAATGTTTAAAGTTAGCACGATCCTTGCTTCGACGTGAACAACGACGTCATCATAAGGTCTCGTATTGATAGCCTGATGATGACGTCGTTGTTTTTACGTAAAAACCCAGGTCGTGCTAATTATAAACATTTACTGTGGACGTCTGTACAAGTTTCTTATACAATAAATTGAATGATATAATTCTTTATATAAAAGGACCATGACTTTAACGTACGTCAACCTCATGTTTCCGTTGTACCTTACATGTTGAAGCCATGGTAATGGTAGTATTATAAAAAAGAATTTTATCAGCGGAAAATGTTATTTTAACTTAAATGCAACTTTACCATTCATTTTTTTTCAATGTAAAATGTTATTAGGGGTTTAGTCAACATTACAACTCTAGACATAACGTAGCCCTATTTGAAATGTTCTATGAACCAAGACAAGGCCAGGTGAGGCATATGTTCCCTAGGATTCTTTACCTCTCCGAATATTATTTCCTTGCTCGAGAAAATACTCTTAGTTCGCTTGCATACGAGTAAAACTATATGCGTGTGGCTAATGCATAATCCGGATAAAGGGAACATTTTCATCCTTAACATGCAATATCTCCTCAGTACGATTCAATCTTCTAATTGATCTAAGTCTTCAACAACATACTTCCTTCCACATTCGACAACCACATATTATAAGCAATTCCCAGGCTCATGTGAAAAATTTCGAATCTCATTACCTCCGTGAAAAACGTTTCGTCAACCACTGGATTCAAATTGAAATTTTGTGTCTTCAAATGAATAAATAGTACTTGATTCATTTTCACTATAGTCTTAAAGATATTACTATTTCACCTTATTTTTTACTCAATATAACAACCATATTTATTATGTAATAGGTTGTAAATCTTAATAAATTTTATTTTTTAATAGGCAAGTAATATATGTGTACATTAGGGATTCCTTCTTACCCCGGACAATAAGTTGAAGTAACAGCTCAAAAATAGAATAAACTATTTCTAAAATTTTAACGCCTTTAGGAGGATTTAAGCACAAAACTTGGTGTTCTCACACCCCTCTACACGCATTCACGTGGTTTAAATGATGTGCGTGTATATTTTGTTGCAGAGATAAAAGTGCATATGTATTTATGGATGAAAAGTATGTCTACTTTTTCCTTTAAGCCACTGTTTGCTCTTTTTGTTCTGGTTGATGTATGTTTTTGTTCTCCGGTGACAGTTTCCACGCAACATATTAAATATATTCTATTCGGTGACCTCAGTAAAACCACCTACCTAATCCATCACCTTAGACTTGGGAATAGATTTTTTAAAATGGGGATCTCTCTCTTTTGGAGACTTTGTCAATGTGCAGAAACATGTTCTCTTTTTCTTCTCTGATTTTAAGTTAGGATAACTGGAGTTCGTACGCCGTAGAGGAAGATTGGAAGGCGACGGGGAGAAAAGCGAACGCAAACAAAGAGGACAGCAGATGGACATGCCTGTCCCAGACTAAAGCAGAAGCAATTTCCATGCACGATAAGCAACGCGAAACACTGAACGAAGGGGGAAAAATCGGAGGATTAAAAAAAAGAGGTTTTTACCACGAAGACGCACGTCCGGTAGGTCATCTATTTTTACCGCACCCTTAATCCATGGAAAACTTGGACGTACCGCATCTAGAGCAGACTCTCTGTATGGGGGATTCCGCTCCTTCCTTCCTGCATATCTGCGCCCTCCTGCGAAGGCGGCTCGCCGTCGGAGATTCGCGGCTTAAGTCCGCTCCAAACAAAGGCGGTCGCTAGGCGGCATTTATATCGGAAAAGGAATTTACCGAAACTTAACCGAGAGTTTGAAGATCAATGCATCGAGTACATTTCACCCAATTTATCTTCCCTGTAAACCCTTTCTCCCACGGAATTATTTAAAATTTGTGAATATTTATCAGGGCCCCATCCCTTTCGAGAGAGCCATCTTGGGATTCCCAGATTCTGATTGTATTGCGGCTGATTTGTTTCCGCGCGCTTACCGAGACGATGCCAAAACCACCAATGTTATGAAATTCAAGAACTGCTCCAAGGTAGCTATGAAAACCTATGACGGTAATAATAGGAATTCGGTAATATAAAAAAAACAAGGTATTTAACAATAAACCGTTTTTAATCAACTGTCAACACGAAAACTCCACACAAACTGCCGATTACGCATCTGCTGCGTTAGATAGTTATGGAAATCATGGGTAGTTAACAGCACCAATCACGTCGAATAAGTTACGAGAAAATTTATGGAGCCCATTGGTTTATTTAAAGTTTATGCAACGCCATAATTCATAGCAACCAATTTAATGGTTCCTATTACTTGTTGGTCACATAACGCCATTTTACATAATAAAATATGGCCGTCGTCCACACCACCTTCGCAAATCCCGTCAGGGAATCTCAAGAATGGCCGAAAATTTCGCAACGACTGTAGTGCAGTGTAATGCATCTATTGTCCCGCCACACGTGTAAGGCTTCGGCTTCATGTAAACCAGCCCTATTTCCGCGAGGATAAATCGATGACATCCCACGTGCGGGAGACAGCGGAGGGAGCGCAGTTTGCCCAAATGCCCCTCCGTTGTTATTAATCCGGCAGTTTCACGTCGGGAATGCGTCGACCAGGGGTCTGTCCCCTCCCTTCGGACACGGGGCCACGTGTGTGTTGTGGGGATGAGCGGAGGAAATCCCCGGCGTGGGGCCTCAAAGCACCAATGGGAAAACAAAAATATGTATTCTACAGTTCATTTATTTCTATTAATAAAAACGCATTACTTTTATCAAGACAAGTGTGTGTATGTATATCTATATTTTAATTTATTTATTTACATGCATATATTTTTAAGCCCCTCCTTGCACCCTCTATTCCCTTCTTTCCTTCCTTCCAGATCCTTCCAGAGGCTTTGGCCATCTGTAGAACCTTTTCTTATACACATATATATATATATATATACACACATATATACATACATTCACATAGATATAACCGACCGCTGCAGAAAAAACAACACAAATGATAGGAAATAAGAAAGAGATAGAAACACATAAAAGAACGAACAAAAAATGTGGTAGGAAAATGAAAAACCCACCAATTCATAGGAGAAAAAGTTTTGTGAGAGAGAAAAGACTTGCTTAACATTGGGAGACACAAGTTTGAGTGCCAGCTGAGCAAAACAATTTTTTTAATCTTTTTAACACATTTTGTGTTCGTCCTTAAAAGTGTTCCTATCCCCTTCCTCATTTGTTATTATTTGTGTTGTGTGTATATATATAACTACATGTACATGTATATAATATTATATATACATATACGCGCACACCATTCTATTATAAATTCAATAAACATTTTACGATCAAAGCTAGGCATGATGAAAACTGAAGCATGGAAATAATTAATATGGTGCACTAATGAGTAAGGAAAACATACTACATGGAAATTTTATGTATGAGTTAACTAGGTACAGAAATTTGAATAATAAATATTGATCCTATTTATCCCATACTAATATTTTAATTCGGACTTTAATCGTGGAAAGTCTTTGAAATTACATTTTCATAATGTGGCATTTTTTCAGTACCTACAACACCTGGCTACTTTGAAATTTTTACCCTTATACTTCATGACTTCCTGGGAAAAAATGTACTTCCCCAAAAGTTCCAGTTTTTGTTCATTATCTTTACGGTTATATCCGATATCTCGTCCGCATTATTATTACCCATCTAACTAATAAATTAATCCTTCTAAACACTACCAGGTAATACCACTACAGCTTATGTATAGAACAATCTTTACTCAGAGTCTCAGTAATCTACCGTAATACAGTTTATCAATTACGGTAATACGATTATTCTGAATTAAGTTTTCTTCCCGCGATTGGTAGGCGTGTTTCCGCAGTACTTACCAACTTACTTCCTGAATACATTTAGGTTTATAGACAAATCTAATGATAAAACATTCCGAATGTTGATGCACTTATAATAATTAAAGTTCTGAGAAGTTAGCTAATGAACAAACATGGGATGATGGCGCATATTGAGGAGAGATATCTCCCCTTCCAGAAAACCCTAATTATAAAGAATAACCGCCAAGTGCTAGAGTTAATAAGATTTAGATAGATGAGCTAACTTTTCATTTTTTCTTGAACGCATAGTCTCTTGAAACGTCACGATAAACTGTAATATTTTGCAGTAATACCGCCAAAGTTTCTTGATATAGGTTTCCAACTTAAAAGTTTCCCCCGAGTATCCGCGGAATTTATTTAAATCGTGTCTTCTCGGACACAAACCTACGGATCCAGAACGATTATTTCCAAATTCCTGGATTCGATAATATTTCCAGTCCCATCCGCCTTTATTTTTCCTTTTATTTAAATTCTCGGGAATTCACTTGGCAATATTTTATATTTCCGGCGAAGTCCCTCAGTCGTATCATATTCATGGACAAAAAAATTTTATACACCAAACGGAGGATCGATGATATAAAAAAAACAGATGCCTGGGATGATTTGTATCCTGCGAAAATATTTTCCGAGAGAGACGTAGGAATCTCGCTGCTAACGGGCCACTTTTGCTATTCCCGTAATCATCGACTCGAACATATAACGCACCAACAAATGCAGGAAAATATTCCGGATTATTCAATACGTTTCCGATGAAGCGCCTCGGTCTTGTTTGCGGCGTGGAGACGGGACTTTATTCTGCGCCACTCCGCGGACCAAGTAACAAAAAACCAGTATTTTGATGACGGGTAACGGGGCAAAAAAGATATAGGGGAGATGTGGACGGAAGTCGTTGGGACAGCATGCGGCTTTTGTAATGCCCGCGACCCTTAATGTCACCAGTTAAGCCCAACGCCAGCTCAACAGACACCAGTTAGTCCCTGCGAAATGAGGGCAAGCGAATATCGAGTGAACCAAATCTCATCTCCGTGGACGGATCAGCGTCGCCAAGCATCTCAGCTATGTAGTCGTTGACGTGAGATTCTTCATCTGCATGCACGGCAGCCATCCGTGTGCTCGTCTACTGCTATGCATATGGTGTATATATATATATACACACAAAGGGCAAAGACGGGGGGGATAAGCCTTCTTTGGTTGCAGTCGCTGACATCCACATAGTTCCGATCGCGAATGCTAAAACTGAGGTCTCGCCGAGGGAATGAAAAGCGGTTGAAAAAATGCCATCCATCCAAGCAGACGCATATCGTCTACATTCATCCACTGCCATTAAAAAAGTGCCAAAACGTTCAAGAGATGAAGATGTTACAAGATATTTCGATAAAGGAATGAATCCAAATAGCGCAACCAAGAATGATATTTGACTGCAAATAGAGATATATCAAACTTGTCCTTCAATCGTGTAATAGAAAACAGAGATAGGTTTCTGATGGGCATTATTAATTATCGGAATATTTCGAGGAACTACAATTTTTTTAAATTATGTTATTCTTGTTTATTGTAAATTCAATAGTATTCAGTCTAATTGTGAGCATTAGGAAGAATTTTTAATCATAATCATATTCATCATCTGACAACAAATTATAATAGAATGATTTAATAAATGTGATACGAGGTGCATTCAAGTTATAAGACCTCCGATCTTTTTCTAACTAATCAATCACCCTAAAAAAAATGAAACTTTTGTTACTTCTCGACGTAATTTCCCTGCAGCCGTACATATTTTTGGCAACGTCGACTCCACGATTCTATACCGCAGTGAAGGCTTCTTTAGGAGTCTGTTTAGGCCACTGGAAAATCGCTCTGACGCTGTTGGTATGCGAGGCAGAGATTGTTTTGGTTCGTTGTCACATGATGTTCTGCCTTCTTTTAACTGTCGCACCCATGAACGCACTTTTGACACATCCATGACTCTATCACCACATGTCTCCTTCAACTGGCGATGTATTTCAATAAGTGTCACACTACGAATGATTACACGGTGGTCATGTAACGAAAACGTCGCCATTTTCAGTATCAAAAACAGTTATAATTCTCTAGGCTGCCGATAGAGGCTCTGTCATTGTACAGTTCTGCCATCTCTGTCACGTATTGTCAAAGAGCGCACCGAATGACAGACAGAACCTCTAGCAGCAGCCGCAAGAATGAGTACTGTTTTGGATACTTAAAATGGCGAAGTTTTCGTTCCATGACCAGCATGTAATCATTCGTGGTGTGACACCGATTGAAATTCATCGCCAGTGCGCTTTCATCGTGGATGCACTTTCAACATATTCATGACTCCATCACCACATGTCTCCTTCAACTGGCGATGCATTTCAATCGGTGTCACGCCACGAAAGATTACACGCTGATCATGTAACTAAAACGTCGCCATTTTAAGTATCGAAAACAGTTATCATTCTCGCGGATGCCGCTAGAGGTTCTGTCGTAAAATGATGACATCCTTGTCAGGCAGTAACACAGAGTGCCCGCTCATTTGAAAATAAACTGCATGTTTCTCTTTGGTTCCAGTCCGGAGAAAAAAATACGGAGGCCTTACAACTTTAATGCACCTAGTAATAATGATAAATTTCAATAAAATTTCTCTTGTTATACTCCCATCTCGATTTATGAGAAGGTAAAAAGATGGCTTGAGTGTTTTTTTCTGATGGGTCACGTGAAACTGATTCTGACTGGTCACCAGAGCACAGAATAAATTCTTATTCAAACACGCAAACCCTGAGCACCATGAGAAAACAACCAAAACAGATTACATTGTTACGCGAAAGCGACACAAGATGCACCAGAAACGTAGATTTGATTGTTCAATTTTTTAAAATAGTTAAATGGTGTAGAATACCAAAGAGTAACCACGTCTCAACGTTGACATGAAACTATGTAAGCCTCTATATATTTTTGAAGGTACACTATTTTATCGGTAGAAGTTTGGGTTATTCATTAAGAGATTTTCCATAGACAATATACGAACAAGTATGTGACGAATAATAATTAAAATGGTAAAAATTATTTTTAAAATTAACCTTTTTCTTAAACAAATTTAAAAACTGCTCGACCATAAAAAAAAACTTTCGGATACTACCAATGATATATTTACTTCTGATCCGCGCCAAATTCATCTGATATCACATAAAAATGTTTTTCTGAGCCATCCTGAAATTTGTCTGCATTTTCTTTTAGGTGTTCTTACCGTTCAAACTGTAAGATTCTAATTTTCTTCAGATTTAATGTGGATCTGTGGTAAACTAAAAAAATAAAAAGTAGTTTTATTTTACAAAGGCCTGCCTTAATTAGTGACTAATTTTCCCGTATTATCAAATAAAAATCGAGAAAACCTGTGTATTCAAGTTTGCCCGTTTCTGTACTCCCATCATTTTTCATTAGCCATTTACTCCTCGTGTTTTACGTTTCTGGGCACCTTTTAAGATAATACGTGGCGTATGCGCAGATAATAAATATTGATGCTTTCATTACATGCCATTAAGTGCAAATCCTTAGATATAAGAAACCTTTTATCAAATCTCAGTCAGGTTACATAAAACCCTATCCAGAAGACGTTATCAATGCTTATGAGTATTTAATAAAATGTAGTCTATTTTCTAACCTTAATTTCCTTTCTCTCTCTAAGAGAATTAATACACATACGGTAAAAAATCAGCTGACAGACATTAAAATTTTATCCTGAAATACATGAAATTCCGTATCATATAATCCATTAGATCGAGATACTGAACTACGAAATATTTTGACATAGATAAAAATATTTTTTTTTAGCTTAGCTTGGATTTATTTCCACAGAATAAATTTTACACGGCCGGTTTCAACGGGTTACCGTCATCATCGACCAGATGATGACGGTTATCCGTCGAAA
>WURS02068146.1:0-10501 GCA_011762765.2 Rhinocypha anisoptera | reverse complement strand
CTCCCTCTCTATCTCCTTCCTCCCTCTCTATCTCCTTTCTCCCTCTCTCTCTCCTTTCTCCCTCTCTCTCTCTCTCTCCTTTCTCCTCTCTCTCCTTTCTCCCTCTCTCTCTCTCCTTTCTCCTCTCTCTCCTTTCTCCCTCTCTCTCTCCTTTCTCCTCTCTCTCCTTTCTCCTCTCTCTCCTTTCTCCCTCTTTCTCTCCTTTCTCTTTCAGGAGATGTTAGAAATTAACAAAACAACAACAAAATCAAGAGAGAGGAAGGGACAGCAACAAACCATTCCAATGACGACACGAAATATATGGGCGCCTGGTATCTTTTATTGTGTGTTTCTGCAGAATGATAATATAATGCACGACCGGCCGGCGAATTCGGACGACGGTCGTCGTCGTCCGGAGATCATAATTAGAAGTATTAAAGTTAAAGCAGCACTATTGATATTAAATTCCAATTGATAGAATTTTATCAAAGATAGTGATTTAATCAGTTCGCTGTTATTCGAGTCTTATAAATGATGAACCATTAGTGGTCCACACAATGAAATCGAAATATTGGATGGATGTCACTTCTTCTTCTGTTTGTATCCCTCACACTTCACGTCGCGTCATCTCGTGACGAGCGGCAGAAGGACGATCTTCCACAGAATTCACCCTCGGAACTGAAAGAAGGCGGCTTCCTTATAATTCTCATGGGACTTTGAAAACAAGCAATATGCCGAGTCGACGCTACCTAATATCGCACGAGAGAAGATTAAATTGTCAAGTTACATCTAGAACTGTCAGAGCGTCGAGGGGGGGGGGGGCGAGAGTTGGCCTCTTTCGACGTGATCCTTTTAACCACATTGCGCAGCATGAGGACTGTTAGATGCGAGGGGGTGAGCGGACTTCGTAAATCCAGTGAAAACGAATGGACCTCCTTCACATGTTGAAAAAGGAATTTGTTGAAACTTATTTTCGGAGTCTCCTCCGACTTCCATCTTGTAATTAACGTCCTTGAATTCTTATCCTCCCGGTCTGAGAAGTCTGATATTAGTGCTGATCGGACAACAAATAAAGCCGATAGTGATTTTATATGATCTAGGTATTTATGAAAGGATGGTGGAAGAGGAAATATTAAATCATAAAATTGACTAATTCCCTATGGCTACATTAGTAATATGCGTTGCTTTATTCTGTTATACTTAGTAATGATATATCTCAACCGTATTTTGAGTTATGTCTTATCCCCCCTTAAATACCTTTTTACTTGTAAACTACTTGAACGGTCTATTTATGGTGCCCCCTTTACTTTAGTAACTTACCACATTTATTATTGAGCGCCAATATATGCATTTGAACCAGTTTTAGTCTACATTTTTGCTTCTCAAACTTAAGTCCAACGCCGTATGAAAATTCCCACGTTAGGGTAATAAGGGAGGCCATTTATTTTCTCTCTGCCGCCTGTGGTTTTCCATGAAGATCTGGTACAGAAAATCACTCAGCATGGTTTCTGGCTGAAACTATAGAGAGGCTTTTTGAGATTGAACTCGGCTTCCCCGTTCAGTAGCCAAACGCTGGACTACAACGACCTCGTTTAAAGTAATATTCACGCGAACTTATGATGTATTTAAAACTACGATTTATATAATTTTGGATTTTGTCGATTTTAGTATAAATTTTATGTTAAGTATTTCACTTTTTTTCACAACCATTTTTAAATTCTATTTGGAATGTTGACATTGGAATATGATTGTTTCTTCAGGATATTCTAAGTTTTTATCAGTGTGGTCAGATGAAAATTTATTCGTCCTCAACTTTGAGTTTCATGTTTTCCTAAAGTTTAGATTCCTACTATTTGTATATTGTCCCAGGTGAACTGAGGTAGTTGAGCAGCGCGAGGCGTTACATCTCATTTTAACTGATTGTCTAATCATTATTGAAAAATCATCTGTTGAAGGAGCAATATATGATCTCAAAGTGAAAAGACTAATGATGTCGCTTTCTGGTTTTCCGACTGTCAGGATTCTGTCCTAAATTTGGAGGAAAAGTTTGTCTCTGCGAAAATGGCTCTGTACTCATGTGCAATGAGGATAACTCTCTTTTCAACTGCTATGCCTTTATTTACAAGCATGTACCAGGGTTCACTCCCTGGTACACACTTTCTAGCTTCACCCACTTATATCTAGGGAATAATAACTATCAATGTTACGAGTATTTTTCTCGCAAATTCCATCTTACGACACCACCTGGGCTCAATTCCTCAATCTGTCTTCTTATTCTGACAGTTGTATCTCTCTGTCTCTCCCTCTCCACCATTTAGCACTGCCTGTCTCCTCACTCTGATGGAATTGTCTCCTCTCGATGTAGCTCAAGTCGAGCGTGACTCAGTTCAAGAAGCCTGCCTGTCAAACCTCAATGTATCGGTACATGTCGAGGAACGGAACGCTGTCTATCTGCCACGTTTCTCACCTGAACGCTGACAATTTTATTTTCCTCAAATGCGATTCCTGGGTTAACTAAAATCTTCGGGTTTCGTGGCCCTTCTAGATTATCTTATTACTCTTATTATTTGCCAATGCACAACTTATAATGCACTGGAACATTGAGGGGAGGAGAACAGTAAAATTGACTCGGCGATGCTATTCATGGAGATTTGGAGAAGGTTAACAAGAACAAATTGGATAGACAAGAAAAGTAATTTATAAGTTTTGAGGGATATTAAAGAAGGGAGGAATTTAATGAAAGAGATGGAGAAAAGAAAAATTAAATTTGTTGGGCATGTTCTGCGACATAACAACTTCCTATAAGATATAATGAAGGGAAAAGTATTAAGAATAAAAGGAAGAGGAAATCCAAGGAAGAAATTTCCGTATGACATAAAAAGGACTATGGGAGTAACAACATATAATTAGGATTTGCAAAGAACAACAATGGAGAGAGACTTCAACGACAAGGCTCTGGCTTTATAAGATGATGATGATACTATTCACGTCCCGGAGAGACAATATGTGTAACATTGTCATTGCAGGATCTGGGATGAGAACAGTTATAAAGAGGTCACTTTTAAAAACGCGACGAGACTACGCTAGATGAAGCTTGCTTGAAAGACGTTACTAAATTAGCTTCGACACCGAAATCGAAAGTGCAATTCAGCCTCTCCATTAAATGTAAACAGATCAGACAATTTTCACTGAATAAGAGAGGGGTGGATATCCGAAAGGAAAGATCCGATCGATCTTCCCACACACAATTTGTGTTCAAAATTAAGGAAATAATGGGAAACAGTCATGAACCATTTATCATTAATTTTCTCGCAATATTATGGCCTGTGCCATAACGCTCCATGCCGCACGCCCATGTGACGGCTTGCCGGTTAATGTTTAGATGTAAGTTGACAGAACGCTGAATAGAGAAGTTGACTAGGTAATCATGTCCTTCCCTCATTATCTGGCTGCCTATTATGGTCATTGTGTTGTTCGTTTCGTATATGATATTGTTTATATTGTCCTTTACAGTTGTCATAATATTGCTTTCAAATTGTCCTTTCCGTTTACTTACTATGATGAAAGTCTTTTTTTACGTCAGACAGGCCTATCTCATTGCCGGGAAATCCATTTAGTTTCTATGGCGATAAATTTTGTCCGTATGTACAATTTCGCTTTCTATCTCATAACTGTTCGCTAGTCTATCTTCATAGATAATATAATATGTGAATAAACTTGTGTCTTTTTGTATGAAAATAAATTGTGTATGTATATATCATTTGGCAAACAAAAAGCATACGTTTTAGCCATCAAAGCAATCAAATCGGGGATGAATTCAGTACGAACAGGAAAGTTTTTGTGAATGTTCCATTGACGTAAATAAATATATGATGTGATTTTCAAGTTAATACCTAATCACAGACTTTTAAGTTGTCTTTGTAATTTTAAACCAATTAGGATCTATTAATTAATTCTAAAAAATTTAGTAGGTTCGTGGTCATTCAAAAAACATTTTCAAAATTTAAAAAATAATTGGTAAATGAATATTATACAATTATTTTTTCTCGATTTATAACTGTTGCTTAAATTGGTTTGCTACTTCTGAATAATCCAGATCACATCCTTAAGTTAACTCGCAGATTTTCTTAAACCATTTCTTAATGGACGATACGGAAATAATAAACTTTTGTTTTCCCTTTAATCGCATATAATGGAGCAATTGTCACATTATCGTATATTCTCTTAAATACCTATGTTGAAACCATTGTCACATTTCCAATTCTAAGGCTAAAGTTTTTTTTTAATATTCGAATTTTTCGCATTAAATTTTCAGATTTTTACCAAAATCTTCAGTAGCGATAATTAAATAAAACCCACATATAGTTCTTCTTATTGCAAAAAATATTTTTGCAAAATGTTTTCCTGTCAAAAGTCAGTGGTAACCTAATAGACGCACCGTAACACATTCATACCTCGAATTCCAGGAATAAATGAGATGTCCAAATTTATGCTCCTACGATTTCATTCCCAGGAACTACGACCTTCGAACTCGTACCTTCGGTATCAATTTGCATATTTATTCCCTTCCTAGAAGAATGGTTTCCTTTCAACTGACGATTAGCAGAAGCCTTACCTATTATCAACTCCTTGGAAGAGTATCTTTGATCTAATGTCAAGTTGGACATTGATCAAATCCCGGAATATCATTCGTGGAATAAGCGTTCGCACGATAAATTCTTATTCTATCACTTTAACTCTGTTGTTTATCTCTTTGGAAAACATTACTACGCATGCTATTCATGCTTTATGCTCTGCTATGGGTTATGCTATGTTATGATATGCTATGCTTTTCATGAACCCATAATGCCTTATTACTTTAATATTTATACGAAGCACGACATTATGAAGAAACAGCGCTAATATGGTCATACTGTCGTAATTATCCTGTTTCGTATAATTGATTTTGCCGCATAAAATCAAGGCTGCTGAGCTAATTAACACCCATGATATATAGGTCTTCTGTTATGTATATGGATGGAGAAGAGAAGAGAAACGGAATGAAAAAAGTACAATGTCATTTTATCTTTTGAAAGTATATGTTTTATAACGTGTCGTTACTGAAGTTAAACAAGGTTCCGGATTTCGCCCATTCAAAGCACCCAGTGTAAACTGGATGCATTGAATGGGTGTATTATGGCAAGTTATTCTCAATTACTCCTTCAAATAGGTAGTGGTGTCCTTTATAAAGTATATCTGATCGCTTTTTTGGTCGAGGAAGTCATATTAGATTATGAAGTGAAAACTATGACTGACTCAAGAGCATTATCGGTTTTATTTTAAACTTCTTTTTAATTATAATCATTATTAATACAGTATTACGTATAACTATTTAGACACAGTCATGGGATTGTTTTGATACGAAGGAATTACGAAACAATTCTTGAAAATATACATACAAACAAACACTGCTCTTCTCAGCTGACTTCCTCATAATCTTTTCCAGCACCTTCAAGCCTTCCGAAATTTCTTTCTCCCTATCTACTCCTCACTCTAAAATTCAATAATGCCCTCCAACATTCTCCTGCCTCCTGTACCATCTAAATATACATATATACCCTGAAGGCCACCTTAAGGTGTGTGACAAGAGGAGAGAACACCAAGATTTGTACGTCAATCCTAAAGGTTCTTGGGTTTTAGAAATATCTAGTGTGTATTTTTTCGAATTGTTGCTTTCATGTATTGTCCGTTATTGAAAGGAAAAATACTAAAATCGTCTAGTTTAGGCGTCATCTCTTACCATGTGAATGCTTTCGGACCGCCCTATGTAGGTAGGTAGCTACGATTAATTTAGGAAATGGTTTCCGGCGTAACTCTGTGGAACTTCTTCATGATTGTAGAAACAAAAACTCTTTGCAATTATACATAAACAAATTTATTATTTCGACCTGGATTTCGTCGTAGGGTGACATCATCAGGTCTTACATGTGGAATTCAAAGTGTTTTGTTTCTATAACTACGATTAATTGACTGAACTCTACTATTGAATTCAGTGGTTTTGTCTTTTAAATAATTTTAATTTATAATCGTGTGTTCTTCGCTCGAATGACCCCAACTGAGTTTTCAAACCATCACTATAAGACGCTCTTAGTCTTACGGCGTATCAATTTTCAACGAATCTTGCTGCCCAGCTTCTGAACCTTCCCATTCCTTACTCCGTTTCTAACCTCTTTCCCCCTTCGAGGCTTATTCCTGTTTCGCACAGTATGACGTCATGTTTGGGTTTTGTGAGTATGCGTATGTATGTATGCGGCGATTTTCGATCGAGCGCTGAAGGTTGCAAAACACGGGAGTGGGGAATGTATTAGGTAATGAATGGGTGGGGAGGGCGCTTAGTGTTGGGTCGCCGAATCACCGCCCCCAGCGACCCCCCCCCCTCCCGGAAGGGGGAGTGAAAAGAATCGGCCGGCAGGGAGGGAGGGATAGAGTGCCGGGTGCCCATCAAAGCCACCCCATCAAAGGGCGGCGCAATTATCTCGCCCGCTTAGCGCCACGTAATCCAATTTCGCCCCGTTGTGTGTCGGACTATGAAATGGGCGAGGCATGAGGAGAAGGCGGACGAGGAGACGTTGGAGGAGAGAGAGGGAGAGATAGTCCTCGAAAAGCATTCATCAGCACCGGAGGCTAGACGGTCTATTTTGAACCAAATAAAAATAAGTGTTCAAGTAGAGAGAGAGGGGGGAGGAGAGGGTGGGGAGGAGTGGGGGAGATGGAGAGAGGGAAGGGTTGGGAGCGGGCGAGGAGAGAGGGAGGGAGAGTAGGAGGAAGATAGTTTTTTTGAAGGGAGAGGGGGATTTATTTAGGGAGAGTGGATGAGTAGTAGGGCGGGAGTTGATAGGGAGGAGTGGGAGTGACGAGAGAAGGGGTGAGGTGGGCGATGGGGATCGGCAAAGAAGACATGAAAAGAGTACTTAACCACGTGCGAGGAACATCATTTCCATTTCAAGGAGTCGGTTACCGCGTAATTGCAGCGATACGCGGGGCGTTCGCGTGTACGGGTTCTTGGGTGCCTCTCTAGAGAGGCGCATCCGAGATTTAGAGGTGCTTCCCCGTTCATCACGGGTGCTCAGATACTCCCGACGTTTCAATGCTGGAGAGAGCACTCACGATCGCCTCCGAACCCCCTCACTCGACCCTTCGTGGGTAAATCGCGGTTTTGCGCGTTCAATTTTACCATTCTGGCGATCGCATTTGCGTGGAATTTATGATCGTCCTACACCAGTGCGATGCAAGACGGGTCGCAAGAAAATACCCTCCGAATATTTCTTTTAATCTTCGCCGTGTATTTTGGCAAAGGTTTTCCTCGATTTAAGAAACTGTTGTTTCCCGAAAGAAATAAAAATATTCGCCGTTCTGATCCACGTATCTTTCGCGTCATGATGGTGACAATTTGGTGCTTTTATGCGAGATGTAAGTACGAGTAGCATAATCCACGCAAAACGATGGCCGCTTATTGAGAATCACTCACGAGCTCGATTTATCGCATACGAATTGGCCCGCAATTAGGCAGTTGTTTTGTAGCACGTGGGGGAGGGGGGAATCATTGGAGCCGACTCTCTTCGACGGGAGACTTCGAGCGAAGGAGGGGAGGGTTTAGAGGGGAAGGGATGAATGGGGATGGGCGATTGGAGTGGAGCCCTATCTTCGACGGCGGGAGGAGAAGGAGGATTCCTCGGGCCTGGACCTCTTATAATCTCAAGGAGCATGGCCGAGGCTTGCCGTCTTCCACCCACGTGGATAGACGGCAAGCTTTGAAATAGACTGAATGGTCTAGTTTATTGTTTGGGGGAATAGGAGACCTCCTCCTCTTTGGCAGCGGTTGGTCGTGCCGCAGTTTCAAAGGTCTCAAGTCCCGTATCCGGAATCCTTGGCTCGAATAATGGCCTTTATCAACAAGGCATTTTGATCGGTTGGATGGTAGAGCACAGTTTGTTTTATTTTTTAAAATACTTCAATCTGGAGTGTAAAACTATTTACGAATTAAACGAAGATTTTTTTCAGTTAATAATACTATACTTTTCTTATTAAGTTAGGTCTATTTTGGCCTTGGTTATTTTTTTGGTGAAATCGAAAAAAGTCCTAAACAGTGGATGTAAAAGCGTTTGAGTTTAAGGCCAGTCCATAATGTTCCTATTGCATATCTTTTGTCTTACCTATTTCCTTACGTTAGAATAACTTGGTAATTCCCTTTTTATCTAAGAAAATTTATTAATAAATATTCTCTCTGCCTTCCATTGGTGTGATCATGTTAGTTCAGTTAAAAACTAAAGTAACCCAACATAAAAGAGAACCTTTGCTACAATATGAAGTTGTTCAGGACCTAATCGTATAAATGGAAATTCTTTCCTCGACTGTTCTACAGGTTTGGCGCAAGAAAATGGTGGGGTAGAAGGAATGGGCAAAGTGTAAGTGAACGGCTTCGAGACATTTCATATTGAAGACACTCATGGGCTTTATTTCCAGATGCCCGTTCCGACGGTCGGCGGAGCGGCTTAAAGATTGGAGGAAATGCTACTTACACCAGAAAATGAGTCATAGCCTTTTTTAAGACGGTAGATACAACTTCCATCACATCGTTGTTTATCTCTTGTTTCATACATATAGTTTTAAAAGATTCCTATCTTCAAAAGTCACCTTTAATTCCTTCTAAGAGTCACCTTTAAAGTGGTATCTTAATTATCGGTAATTTTTTCAAGAGGCAACAGAATATATAAAAAAAATACTTAACTTAGGTTTGAAAGTCAGTAACGAAAAGTTATTTTGCATAACTGGGATCGAATCCAGATCTACCAGTTGCCAGGAACGCGTCCTAAGCAATTAGCTGTACCACCTAGCACTTCATCATTGTGGAGAATTGCCAACGGGGCATGTGCCTACGTATTATTCCTACTTTCGGTCTTCTTTGTGCTGTCGTAAACGAGTCGTACTTTACAAACCACGTTGAAGTGTAAACTCCCGTGTTTATCATTAGACCTACCCTGACTCGAATGTCGGTCATTCTTACTACGGCAACATCGCGACCAAAAACCGACTTTGTCTCCGTTTTCCAAGTGTCTTCCAAAGGTTTGTAATCGCGGGAAAATAAAAATCAGTAGTAAATCCATCCATGTACAATATAAAATTTAAGAATTACATACTTTCTCGTTCATCCAATAAAGAAGAGATTTACAACGGTGCAAACTTTGATATGTCCACTCGGTGACGATAAAAAGATGTTTTAAATTTTTTACAACAAATTCTATGGTTTATATTTAAAAATAATAAGAGATGACAAAAATATTGATAAAGAATTGATCCAGACAAAGTTAAAATTTGGTTCCAATAAGTATTTCTATTGTGATTTCACTGAGGTTCAAAATTTTGAATTGGCCCCGGAAGGCGAAAAAATGGGCTCTTTACTTGTTTATGCCATAATAACATGTAAAGAGAAGGAGTCAACATTTTTTTTGTCTTATGCCATACGACGCGACGTAAAACAAGCTAAAGTTTGGTATCAATTAAATTGGGATTGATTGCGATGTTTTCTTCTAACTGAAGTTTAAATTATGGGTATGCTTAACCTTTAGTCCACAAGTAAAATTGTCAATTATTCCGCGTTAAAATTTTCCACGGGGCAATGTGCCTTGTGATTGCATCACCTTTCATTGCAGTTGTTTGTACACCTTCCGTCTCATTCCTTCTTGCTTGTGTCTTTCTGGTGTGGCAACGGTCAGGACCTGCATTAGCACAAGCTGCGAACTTGCTCTATCAGTCGGAAGCAAACACGCTGAGAACTGGGATAGTTAGTTCCTGGGGGAGTATCCCCAGCCCCCGTTGTTTTAGGCTAATAAGTAAACCGGAAGGAAATGCTCCTGCTGTGCGTGTGTGTGTGTGGTTTCGGACCCGGCTTTTTTAGAACTTCCCCCCCCCCCCACCCCCCAGACATTTTCTGCCTTTCGCCCCATCCTGTAACTACCGAGCTCACGAGCGTCGCCCCCCTTTAACGGGGCGGGGGTGCGGGATTGCGGAAAATTGGGGCGGCGGCTTTTTTGTGATGGGGAGGGTTTAGAGGCATGGAAGGAGGGAGGATTGGGGAGCTAGGTGATGCTTTTAGGACTGTCTCAAGCCCCATCCGCAGCCTCCTCCTCTTTCCCCCACGTCTACTCTCTCACCAACCCCCCCTCCCCTCCCCCCCCCCACTACTGCTGTCGCCCTCGTCCTCCCAAATGCATCTTCACCCCCTTCTCTCTCTCTCTCTCTTCGTCCCGACCGTCCTTCTGTCCTCCCTCATCGGCTAAGAGTGTTTTTTACATCCGAGTGGGATGGAGGGTGGGGGGTCGAGCACACCAGCCAGCGTGCGTTCTGTCGTCTGAGATCGCATCCGCCCAAATGACACACCACGATTTGCACGCGCACGCTGCACTGCTTCCCTCCCTCCCCCCTCCCCCCCCCCCCCCTCCCCGCCGACCGCCCCCCCCCCCCCGACCCCCCCCCGCCGCCCCCG
>WURS02068126.1:0-10501 GCA_011762765.2 Rhinocypha anisoptera | reverse complement strand
ACAATATAAATAACACAGCCACAGGGGTGGCGACGAAAAACACAGGACACAGAGAAAAATAACACTCACAAGTTTTTATATATTTATCTATCTATATATATATATATAGTTTTTTCCACGAGTACAGTCAAATGTCGTTACTATGCCACTCTCGTTATTATACCACTTTTTCTCGGTCCCGACAAAATTCAATACAAAATAAATTTACTATGCCACCCTCCACTCTCTCTACTATACCACTATTATGTGACTGTTAAAAAGCACAGTCGTGAAAAGTCCGTATTTCTGAGCAATACTCGATTATCACACTCACGTCCCAAAAGCAAAGCGACGAACTACAGTCCAGCAGCGCACAACATTGTAACTCATACGTACGAGCCAAGCCAAGCCGATTTTTCTCTCACCGGGCTCCCCCGGTGTTGTTATTTAGCCGGCGCCCGACTCACTGGTCGTCATCCGGTTGCAGTCTAGTGGGATTTGTTTCTAGTAGTATTATCCGGGTGAATCTCTCAAGAGAGTGCTTTTATACATGTTTTGTCCATTTGTCTGTGGTTGTTGTTTTTTTAGTTTTTAGATGTTGTTTGTGTTTGTTTTGAGTGTGTTTCTATGTGTCTGGTACAACAGCAAACTTGGGTCTGCCTGCAACTCTAGCTCAAAAGAGACACACAAATGCGCGAGCACACACAGACACGTAGGCACTCTCACAAGCGTGCGATCGGTTAGACAACGAGATGCACGTGATCCGCCAAAAGAAGATAGGCCAGCCGACGATTCTTGAGAGCTTTGGACTGATGAGCAACTTGAGAAAATAAAGCTGTTTTTACAAACCCTCGTTACTATGCCACTCTTGCTCGGTCCCGACAGGTGGCATAGTAACGAGATTTGACTGTACTCCGTACTTGGGCTAGTTCATGGGTTTTCACACCAAGAGGTGGTGTTGATGCAGGGGGAACCTCAATGGTAGACAGGGAGAAGGAACATGTTTTTAAATGGATACTGGCTGCTGTTTATGTGTAATTGATGTGATATTCACTATTTAAGGGGAATGGATTCAGGTTTAATTTAGCAAAAGTAACACAACACAAAATGTAGATGGATGTCACTGTAAGGATTTTCATGTTGACATAAATATGGGTCTACCAGGGGTTCTAAGAGGCTAACACCCTTTATGGCTTTTACTACCTGTTTTTGAAAGGAGAAAACTTTATTGCATAGTCTTAGACTACCCTAAAAATTATGGCATATGAGAGAAGAGAGTATAATTTACCCAAATATAAAAGTTTTAAAACGATTTTTGACAATTGGAGCCAGCTGTCTGGAGATGTGTATCTAGAGATTTCTGTGTTTGGAGATGGGAAAGTTGGAAGAAGGGAAGATCTTGTAGAGTGTTCTATGGTTGTTCTTTCTTAATGTGAGTGATATGGTGAAGCATTCACCAATGTAGTGAAACCGGGCACAGGTTGTAGGAATGGTGCTAAGTGACATTTTTGGTAGTGCAGGAGGCTGAAGTGTGGCTATGGTGTGAAGGGTGGTGATTCTGAGGCAGACAAAGAACAGCCCATGTAGCATCTGCAGTGCGACAGAAGTTAGATTGATTTTATAAAATAATCACATAGGCCACTGGGGCATTTAAACATTAGACAGAAACACTCGGGGAAGAAGTTTGATGTGGAATTATTCATTTTTAGAATCTAGAAAAAAATCAATGAGGGCATGTCAGAGTTTGTGGGACCCGGGAAAAAAGGAGGTAAAAAAGTTGGGGCAATCAAGAATGGAGACTTTATAAGTAATTACCTAAAGAAGAGGATATTTATGAGTACCTAGAAAATAAAATAATTTCACAAATCAAAAGAACCCTATATTCTATATTTTCAGGCATAACTATGTGGAAATCCATTTCTGAGAAAAAGGAATAACATACTCCGTATTTTTCCACTTGATTTTTAATCTGGAACGACAAGTTTCAACGCTACGGTGTCATCTAAACTAGAAACTAGTCGTACCAGATTAAAAATCAAGTGGAAAAATACAGAGTACGTTATTCCTTTTTCTCAAAAGAACACTATATGAACACTCACATACATTCATTCATGTAGCAACTGCCAACTGGTAAAAATGCAGAGTAAATATTAGAAAATTAGGAAAGGGAGTTTTAAGATTTTTTAAACATTTAATTCTGACCTCACTAGCAGTTTATATGGCTCTTTAAATGCCACAAGCCTTATATTGAATTCATTCTGTAAATCCAGTTTGTTTTCTGAAAGTGGTCATGAGTGTTAGAAACTAATTTTCAGACCCCACATCTTTGTGACCATATGCTTTCATCTTATTTCTTACAGTTCTACAATATGTGGATGAGTCTTATTGGTGCTATTCTTTGTGTCCTTGTGATGTTCCTGATAAGTTGGTGGACTGCTCTCCTAACGTTGGCTGTGGTTCTTGCCTTGTACTTAATTGTCACCTATAGAAAGCCAGGTAATGTATTGAACAAAATTGTAGTTGATGACTGGCAAAGCATTGAAAAAGTGTACTGGAACAGATTATGCTGTTTTGGTAGAAGAAGTTTCATATGATATAGTGAAATCTGTTAGCTCAGAGTCGTTTAACTTTTTTCACATCGATGGGCAGTGACACTATAAGGTTGATCATTAATTATGAGGAGCATGATGGAAGGGTCTCACTTTGTTTTGAAGCATGCTGTAACTGCATCTTCTTCTGGAAGTCACCCAGTTAGCATAATAAGGCTACTTCACCTAAACCAGATGGGATATGACTGAGCTTAACTAAATGATGAGACAAAAAACATTGTAGATTCAACAAGATAATTTTATTTTTTCCTGCCATGATTCCAAAACATATAAAGGAAATAAGATCTGATTTTAAAAATCTAGAATGGAATTATAAAGCAGATGAGGAAAGCTTAGGCAGAGGATATTCTGGATAAAAAAGGTGTTTTTTTTCAATGAAGTTGATCTTCTCATTTCTTTTACAGATGTTAACTGGGGTTCAACAACTCAGGCACAAACATACAAAAATGCTCTGGTGTCTGTGCAACAATTGAACAATGTTGAAGACCATGTCAAAAACTACAGACCACAAATCCTGGTTCTCTCCGGCCTTCCCAACTTCAGGCCACCATTGATCGACTTTGCCTATCTCATCACTAAAAACCTTTCACTGATGATCTGTGGCCACATACTTAAGGTAAGTACTTATGGTGATTCAAGGTCCTTTCCTTGTGCATATTTCATTTAGGATTTTGGTTTGATAAAAAAAAAGCTGTTGCTGTGAGGGGAAATTGAAAATTTTTTAGCATTGTCAAATGTATTAAGTAAAAAAAAATAAGTATTGATATAAAAAGTATCAATGAATTTCTCCAAATGCCTCAAACCAAGTGTTAGTACTTTCCAATATGAAAAAAATATGCAAAACATCTTTCTGTAGTGTGAAACAAATAGTAACATTTCAACTACTTCATTTTTGGTTATAAATTTTTTCTCTCATTTTCCCGGTTGTGATTTTGCAATGATCAAGTGTCTTTTGC
The DNA here is from genome assembly GCA_011762765.2 of Rhinocypha anisoptera. Classification (NCBI taxonomy): domain Eukaryota; kingdom Metazoa; phylum Arthropoda; class Insecta; order Odonata; family Chlorocyphidae; genus Rhinocypha; species Rhinocypha anisoptera. The sequence goes on along the minus strand of WURS02068126.1, from coordinate 6,957 downwards.
ATTCAACTGGATGAGGTTTTAATATATGGGAGAGCCATGTAAGTAAGACTCAAGATGACATGTTGAACATAAATATAATAAGTAGCACATCATGATAGAAAAAACACTTAGTTGTTGACTTACTAACTCATTCAGTTCTGACAGTCTGACTAATAATTGGTTTAAGTCCTTTTTAAATTAACAAAATAAGTGCATTTGATACACATCAAAACTTGTATCATAAATTGGCTTTCACAAAAGTTGTAAATAAAATCAAATTTTTTTTTTCTATATGGCTGAATAATATTTATTATGTCTCACTTTACATCAGTTTCAAAAATTCATTTAGAAAATAATACAGATATTGTTGTAAATGGGGATTTTAAGTAACAGTGATAGATATCTCTTTTTGCAATTATTACCTTAAAAAATGCCATAAAATATAATTAATAAACATTGTTAGGTTCTACATACCATCTCTACAGTGTGGAAATAGATAAGTCATTCAAAGAAATTTTATACAATACAACAACATGTGCTCCTACCATTGTTAAAATAAAATGTTTTTTTTTGTAATGCATATGTCAATCACCCTTAACGAGGCTGCTTTCAGGATGATAATTTGGGAAAATCAAATTTTATTGTTCACTCCAAGAGAGATCATATTCACAAAAGAATGATAATCTTTCGTCACAGCCTATATCTGCAAGGAGGCCCCCATGATTAATACAGCCACAAAATTGTGCCCCACCAATGTTATTGGGCTCACTTGGGTACCAATTGTAGTATCCAGTTGATTTTAATGGTTCCCCTGTAAAATGAAAATGAAGGTCATGCAAAAATAATTATTTATAATTCTTTTTATAAATGCACTGGATATCATATATTGAATTTGTAGTATTTGAAGTTCTGTTATGAATAAGATACTGTTTCCTTTGGACCTCATGTTGTCAAATGTAAATGCTACTCATGGAATAAAGGGAAAACTAATGGTAGAATGTGTGTGTGTAAAAGTGTATATATTAATTTGAGTCTGTGACTGATTTTCATTCTGAAAAATTGCTATCTTACACTTACCAAAGATGGTTACAAACTCTCTTGACTTGTTCCTGTCATAGAAACCAATAAATGACCAAGGCCCTCCAGCCTTAGCATGTCGTGCATAGAGAGTTTTGATGACTTTGGATTCATTATCTGAATTTATAATTGCTAAATGCCCGCCTGCTCTACTGCAGGTGGATGATGCTTCTTGGAATGATACTTTACTTCCATGATGAAATTTGTAATAACCAATGCCAGGAAATAACTCATAGTCCTTTGGCCTATGTGGAGGCACTGAAAATAAAAAAAAATAACATCAGGTAGATATCCCTTGAAGATGCTCATGTTTGATGTAGTGGAATGTTTTTACACGAAAGTTTATTTTTTTATAAATAATATACATTTTAGATAGGTTCAGGCAATTATAACACATTCTCTAAGATTTGTAATGTACATCTGCAGAGTAACACATTATGGCCCATAGTATTTCATTCCTCACCTTTTCAAAAGTTTTGCATCATCCTATGCTTTGCAATAATCCTATTGGTATCCATCATCCATTTTCTCCACATAGCACACTGATTTTCTATCACTGGCTCTGTTATCCTAAACCCTCACGATATTTTTCTACTAATTGATTTCTGTCAAGTCTGAATTTCATCAGCAATTTTTTCTGTCATATGCATGTAATTCATCTTTATTATATTTATGTAGATTAGTCAAAAAGTGACCCTAATATGATCATAAAAATATCAAATCACACCATGATCCACTATGATGATGATCCACTGCAATATTATATTTTCAAGCATGCAGAATCTTCTCATACAGGTCTTCAGGTTGTGACTCGCCCTGTAAGCTCAGCCAACCAAAACAAATATGGTGGCACCCTTACAGACATATTGTAAAGAAATCTCCTTGGAGTGATTAGAATTTTTGGTAGTAAAATTGAAAAATCTATAGCTATGCATAGAGGAAATCTAAAACAAAATGGTGAAAGTTTTTATATCAAGTGTATTAGTTGTACAGAAAGCTTAAAACTGGAATTACTTGTCTGAAGTAACTTGGATGACCAGCCTCAAACTGTAACCTCACTTGAAAGGTTGCTGCTGGTCGACTGACATTACAATGGCAACATGACATGGGATTGTGATGACTAACAGTCCTGTATGGTGGATCCTGTTTGCTTCAACATACAATACCACAATACCATAGCGGATCACAATGTGATTAAAAATTTTTATGATCAATTAGACTCCCCTCATAACCCATATGGTCCAACCCATACCACACCCACATGTCTAAGATGAGAAAGATATTCCTGTGTGTGATCAGGGAATCGCCCTACATTTTTTAGATGCACAGGCCAAGATTCAGAGACAAAATAATGCTGATTTCATGTTGCTGAAATCAAAATTAAGAGTTGGCAGATTCCCAGATCTCCACATGGGTGATTAGGGATGAACAATATCCTTCATTTGCTGCCTCACTTCTTGTCACTCGAAGAAGATGATGCTGGAGGACATATAGACACACTCAACTTCACAACATGTCTCTTGCAACAGCTCCAGTAAGATTGACATTTTTGTTGGGGGGATTTGTATTTCAAAGAGTTATATAGCTACTTAATACGCCAGTAATCACTTGTATTAGACAATATGATTTTTTTCGCTTGTGTTGAGTCTTTAGAATCAAATTTCTTTTGAACGAAAATCAAATGTCTGTTTGTAACATCCATTTTTCTTGATAAAGTGATAAATAATTAATTTTATTGCTTTGTTTTGGGGTCTTCAAATCAATTTCCCTCAAATTTGATAGCGTGATCCCTTGTATGCACTGATAGCTATGATTTTTTAAATTTATCCCTTGAGTGACACAAAGTTTGACAATTTTCATAATCACTTCACCAGGAAAAGTAGTGATTTACATGTGATACAACAGAACTTCATTGTATGTTCCCTTGGCCTGAAGGTTATGGGCATAAAATTATACAATGCACTTCCATCTTACTTGAAAGACTTGACATAATTTGTGTTATTCAAAAGACACTTGTGTAACTGCCTTCTTGAAAAGTGCTTATACAATGTAGATGAGCTACTTAAGTCATCTGTATAATGATGTTCTTTTTATTGTGTAATATGTATTTTTTTGACATGTCCTATACGTGTTTGGCATGTCTCTGGGACATGCCAAATAAATGGTTGAAAGTGCAATGTGCCTCCGAACAACAAACCCCCAAAAAACGAATTTGCAAAATTCCTATCCCTTGGCTTATCAGAGGTTTTACTGTCCTAGCTTTTTCTACCCATTTCACTTATTATACCTTGCTACTTTTATCTTTATTGTTTTTATAGATTCATAATAAAATCATTTCACAAACTCGTTTGAATAAACATATATGGTGAAACTTGTCATAAGCAGAAACCTGTCTTTTTCGGAAAAATGTTACTGTAATTAAATTTTTATGTTAGTAAAATTTAAAAAATATGTATTTCTTTTTTATCAGAAATTGTGCTTCTTTAATTGTTTCCTATTTAGCATTTCGACACCCCTTTTCATACGGCCATATAATAATGGTGTAAGTTCCTCTCACTAATGGCCGACCCTGTGTTAAGGGGGAAACCTTTCCTATCCGGAAAAATGTCATGGTCCCCACAGGTTCAGCTTAAGACAAGTTTCACAGTACATATATACTTCTAAACTGTTGATATTTTATCTTCTTATTTATCCTTTTTTCAACCAAATGTACCAGTGGCAATTAACATCTACTCTTATTTGCCAGATTTTTATCTACCTATAACATAAATTGTAGAATCTTGATTTTACATAACACCTAGGGACCTGAATTCTGTATTCTTTAAATTCAAGACAATGGCTAAATTTGGTAAATATCTTAAGAATTTTTTGTCGATTAAAACACGGGCATTTTATAGAAACAGGATTTATTCCCAGACAATTCCAAGTTACATGCACATTATTAGACGATGCTGGGCGAAGTGACGCCAAAGGTAAAAAAAAGAATGTGAAATCACATGAAATGGATATGATTACACTTGGAGAGATTCACAAATAATCACAATCTTTTTTGTCTTTTACTGAGTCATGCATAAACAATATAGTGATAAAGTGTGCCAGACATTACTATTGAGGGGAACATCTCGATGGAAATGAAAGGAAAATGAAATAGATAATTAGAAAAAAAGAGAATGTGGAAGCATAAAATGCCATCTGGCGAGCAAAAGACAAAAAAAACAAAAGAACACAGAAAATATCCAAGTACCAATATTCAAAAACATAATCCCAACATTTTTTATGTATCATAACATAATAATATATTCTTGGCCATTATAATTATTTTCACTACAAAGAGATCATCCATATAGATACAGTAATTACAAGTAAAACTTTTAATTTTGATTCAGAGTTAATTATATTTTTAAAACTTTAGGAACAATATTAGCTTTATTACTACTCAGGCTAAAGTATCGGGTGAATATTTGAAAATGTTTGCATGAAGTATGTACATAGTTAGAAATCATATCTGTAGAAAAGTAAAATTGAATTCAGAAATAAAATTTGAAAATAGGACATGCGTCAAAAATCATCCAATATGTTACATTACTTAGGGAAATCAGCAAAGGAACATTTAGCACATTGACATAACTACATATCAAACAGTCAGATCAGTCAGTCTAACATATTAAGCATTCACAGTGCATAAAATCCAAATTCTACTATATATGAAATAATCAAATTTTGTACCTTTAGTGTTGTAGACAGCAATGAAATGTTCTATCACTAGAAATGATATGATGATTAAATTATGATTTGTTTGATAATTTCAAATACATACCTATTAGAGCTCCTTTAATGTGAAAAGAATAGATTCCTCCGTATTGGTTGATGCTCTGCTTCAGATCCATTTTCCAGTTGTCTTTAGGCTGGAGGGATTTTTCATTCAGGTGAAAGTTAGTGATGAAGTGACCTGTTTGATTCTGGTAGCCCTTCAGAGACAACTCAATTGTTTTATTTTCTTTGAGCAATTTACTCGGTTCCAGGCACATTGACTGGACGAGTGGACTATTCTGTAAAAGAGATAATATCCAAACGGCTATAAATTTATGGTATGCTGCAACCATTTTGGAATTACAGAAGCTACAGATGTTTCCAGTTCAAACTTGTCTCAGAAACTGAAATTATCTTGACAAAGTGTCCTCCTTTATAGACATCTTTTATATTTTTTCAATCTTCTCAAAAAGATGTATTTTTTTTTACTGGGACAAATGAGGAATCACTGCTTTATTATTTCATGAGCATTCATTTTCCAACAAAACTCTTGTCAGGTTTTTTTTATAATTGAGGGGAAGATAAAGAGCTTATATTTCTCCAATGCTCCATGAGAAATTCACTGATCCAAGAATGCATGCATTATAAAATCACAATCTTTCACACCCTATTTATTATAAATGTCCTAATTTTTGGGTGGCATAATGATCTACTTTTTGACACAAAATTTAGGCATTGTCTTTGTTTTATTTCCTCAGAATATATATTCTGTGGAAATAAAATGAAGTTAAAACCTACATTTATTGTCATGGAATTCCACCGAGTGAATTTCCTCAGTGAATTTGATCTACATTTTGTCCTCAACACATTAGAATCTCATATCCTGCCTTATTACATTAATTATGTATGCATGTATATATGAGGCTTGGATTTTGGTATTGTGATTCAAAGAGGAAAATGGCAAAATAACTTGCTCTGACATGCAAAAATAATCCCAATTTCAGGAGGGATAATAATATCGTAATAATAAAATGTCTTTATTGGGGTGAGATTGAGACTAAAAAGTCCCCTCTTCCACCTTACCCCTTGTCACAAATATAATGTTACATGAAAGTAATGTGAGAGATTTTACAAAAAAAATAATAATACAGGATATAATTTATACAATAAGTACTAACTTTATACAATAAATACTAACCATGTAGAATGATATTTACAAGTGCATGGGAAAAAAGTTAGAATAGTTGACTTTTATTCTTGATGAAAAAAACCAAAACTGCAGGAGGAACTACACAAGAAGGGGGGTGTGTGAAAAACCTGTGAAAACCTACTCTGATAGAATAGCTACTGTGTGTAATAATGAATTTGTGAATTATTATACAAGCATACATACCTATACATACACTAAATTACATACTGTTATAATAAAAATAATAGATCATAATAATTATGATACCTATGTACAAACACACCTGGCTATATAGCATAAAATTATAAATATAAAATAATAAAAAAATATATACAGACATACATATATATACACACAACCATTGGGATTGGGATATAGATTATTGTGGAGAGTAAAACGCATTGTTTTATGTTTTCATGTTATTTTTCATACAAATATTTAAATTTTACTCATTGCTAATGATGATGTGAGTGAAAATAGTTTAATTGATGAAAGTTTTTGAGAATAGATGTGAGGCCTTGGAGCTACATGCCTAATAAATTAATGCATTGTCAGGAGTTTGGGGGGGGGGGGTACAGAGATGAATTCATAGAATGGAAACTTTTCAGATGTAAGTCTTGGAGGAGGCAAAATTCACAGAGGGAGAAGCAAACAAAGGGATGGTCATGGTAGAGGATAAGAGTTGGTCATAGGGAAAGTAGACGGAAGGGATACTCAACAGGTAATGTGTTGCTGAAGAATGTGATAGATTTTTTAGGTAATTTATATAGTAGGTAACTTGTAGAGAGTAGAGAATTTGTAATAGTTAATTTATAGAGTAGGGCCGTATATTCTGATTAAATGAGACACAAACTTTGAAATTCCACGTAAAATATATTTTCTATACGGGTTTCGTCGCAATGCAACATCATCAGGTGATTCACAGTATATATAGCCTTTGGGAAGGGGGGAGGGGGGAGTGG
>WURS02068115.1:0-10502 GCA_011762765.2 Rhinocypha anisoptera | reverse complement strand
CCGAACGTTCAGGTCGCCCAAAAGAAGTGATCACGCCGGAAATCGTCGATAAAATCCATGAAATGATATTGGATGATTGGAGAATGAAAGTGTGTGAGTTGGCTCATGCTGTAGGTACGATACACAAACTCAATACCAGAGAAAACCATAAACTTGTCATCCCTCATCACAGAACATCGATGTAGCCGACCGGGTTAATTTGGTGGGTAGCGTGCCCGCCGGCTAACCCAAAAGTTGGCGGGTTCGAGCCCCGCCCAGGGCATGGGTGTTGTGTTTGTCCATATGGGTATTTTTCTGTGACTTGAAGAGGCGACTTGAAAAGATCATAGTCGTCGAAGCAACCTATAAAAACAAAATTACCACTACTGAAACGTCAATGCACAACAGATCTTTTTACTGTAACAGCTTGCCGTCTTTGGAATCAATTGTCGACAAACTCATCAATACAACCTCACTCACTCCATTCATTTAAACGCGACCTATTTAAAACACACTTTTAACCCGGTAAACAAGGCTGAACGTCCGACAGCAAAGATGTTCGATTGCAGGATTCTTTTGGGGCTTTAGCACCTGCCTACTCACATCCGCCCAAAATCAAACGTCCCTTAAAAAAATCGTGCAACGGCTAGAATTCTACAGGCAACCAGGAATGAGCCATCAATATCTAGAGGAAGGCTATTCAGTTGGGAGAAAAGACGCTAAAAGACTTGTGTGTAACGAGGAACTTAATCAGCTATTTTAATTTCATTATTTTGATTTCTGTATTATTGTCCTATGTCGGTAATAGCGTTACGTGGACCTGTGCATGAACGTCTATGTACGTAAATTGATGTGTGTGTGAGCCGACCGGGTTAGCCTGGTGGGTAGCGTGCTCGCCGGCTGACCCAAAGGTCACGGGTTCGAATCATGGATGTTGTGTTTGTCCAGATGGGGTTTTCCGTGTATTGAAGAGGTGCGAAATGACCATAGCCGTCGAAGCACCCTATAAAACAAAAAATGCCACTACTACCTGATGTGTGTGATGTGGATTATTATCGTGGGGATAGGTGGAAGAGAAAGACTTCTGAGTCTCCCGCCGCTTTATTAAAAGACAACTCTTCTACCTCTCCCTCCCTCCCTCCCTCCCCTTTCAAGTCACCGAATCCCGAGAGCGACGGAACAAGAATGAAAATCTCTCATTGGCGCTCTTTTTTTTCCCGGGGGAGCGGACGATTGGTTTGCGGGTTCACCCGTGAGATTTTCCGCATTGCTTGGAATCGCGGCCTTTTTGACGGAGGAAATATTGTCGGTGAGAGGGGAAGAGGCGCGGGTCTACCGCCGACTCCGCCTCGGAAGTCGGAAGAAGCGTAACGATGCCTCTGGCATCACGAGGTCGTTCTTTTTTATCGACCCAATCATTCTACCTGAAACCACGTGCGCGAAAAGTGATTTTGCGCGAAATTCTCACCTTGTCCTTAAGGAGGAGGCGATCCGTCATCTTTATTTTTTCGTGACTGCAACTGCATTTGCAGTAGCAACGTCCCGAGGTGCGTGGGAAATCTGGAATGGAATTTTCGCTCGTATCGTTCAGGTGCTTCGAGACCGAGAACGAATTCCATCGAAGGATTATTTATCTCCCGTCCGCCCCCGCCGGAGGTGCGACATTAATATTGGTAGCCGTGCGGAGTGGTCTAGGTGAAACTTCAACATAAAAATAATTACCATCCTAGACTATTTACCCGAGATATATGAGGCAAATTACGCCCGGTCGTTCGAAAGGTCTAATTGAACAAATTGTACAAAAAATATAACCTAAGCCGGGTAGAATTATTATGAACAATGCACGTCGTGTGACGTAGTTGATTCTGTATATTTTTGTTCAACATACACCGCTATTGCTACCATACGTATTAGATTATGCCATATACTACAACGCTATTGAAATGGTACCGAGGGGATGCCCTTGAGGGCTTAGCAGCGCTATATTGAAAAATAAAAGAGCCAACAATTTTATTGTTTCTATTGCACTTCAAATTCACCGTTGCATCTTGTCAATCATATTTTTCTAATCACTTTACAAAATGTAATTTTACTTATAAAAAAAATAAGTATATAAACTTATATATTGCTTATTCCGCTCACAAGCCTAATTGTTAGTGCATCAAGCTCTAGGATTTCGTTGTAACTACCGTAATTGGATTTTTTTAACCATTCAAACAGAAATGTTATTTCTTTTTAAAGAATTACCATTTCATTTCGGTGATTGATTCACAAATTCGCAGAAATATCGAAACTTCTTCCTCTATGCTCTCTCTATTCCTCTGAGTCGGCATTCATTAATATTTTGCTAACGCAATATTTTCTCAATATTTTAAACGTTAAGGAAAAAGAAATATTTCATTATGTTAACTTTATGATAATATCTCACAATTTAGTGATGGATAATTAATTCTTTATCACATCAAATGATTTCCAATTACGTATATATATATTAACTATAAACGGTAAAGCAAAGCTGTGCAAATAGATGGTGGAGATTTTTCTAAATGTGTGCAGTAACATTTATGAAACTATGAAATAACCAGCAACACATTGTTTTATTGTTTGCAACACATTGTTTGTCTATGATCAACACATTGTTTAATCTATGATCAACACACTTTCCTTAGATTTTGTGATAGGAGAAAAGGTGGTATCAGATATTAGCTTGGAGCCGGGTTGGGCTATTATTGTCCATAATTCTAATCAATCTTGCAAATTAAAATTTTAACAAAACCAACAATTATACCTTAACTTTGATACAAAATGCACTTTATGTAAAGTAAAAATACTTGTAAATCAATAATAAAGTAAAACCGCGAGTATAAACAACATGACTTATCTTTCATTCCAATGATGTTAACGTGATTTAGTTTGAAACTTTTCAAATTTTTTAATTATTACCGTTTAAAAGGATGTCTGCTTATTTCCGTGCATGAAAAAACACGTTAGCGTAGGCTTAGTATTTAAGCATGAATTACGTTAGAACAAATTAAAAAATCGCTACAATGAATGGTCTCTATAATGACGAAATGGGAATTTTACAGCTATTGTTTACGTAATTGTCCTTTGTTCATTTTGATGCATAAGAAAATATGCCCACATAATTACTAAAAAGCTTCTTGGGATAATTATTAATGCCCTAAAATTAATAAAAAGGTATAATGCTTCAAATAAACATTATAAATTAAGCGTTAAACTGCTATTAAGAATTGGAAGTGTTACAGTAAGATTTATTAGTTATCGGCAATTAAATATTGAGATTAGATATAACACTATGTAACTCTCGTCTCTCAGAGGATATAAACGCTCTCTTCTAAGAACTATCTTATAAAAAGAACAAATTTTAATTCCCGTGCAAAATTTTAATTTTTTTCAGCAATACAGGGTTATCTTAGCGGAAGGTGAAACAAGGTATATGTAAACACGACCAGTATGACACTAACCTTAAGGAAAGATAAATGCAAAAACATAGCTCAAGCCTTTATAAAGGCAGTTTAAGGACTTGGGGCTACGAAACATGCTTTCCAGCAGGCTCCTCCACATTTATCGTACCAGCTCTTATCTAGAGTTCACACTGCCTCTCCATTGAACTCATATTTACTCCATTAAACACTTAATGAATAGCTGAGGCGTGACAGAACACGAATTTCTAAAGGCAAGGAATCTTGATAGTGCTACCAGGCCCTTGAGTATCCCAAATAAAATAGCCATGTTACTTATTTATTCGCGTGGAAACATGTCTCTCCCCCAACAAAGTCGATATTTTAACTCCGTCTGCTTAAATGTCTGTGATTTTTTTTAACTCGCGTCGCTGGAAAATTCTAATGAAAGAGAAAAGAACACGCTCAACTAATGAAGACATGTTTAAACCTTGGGAGGAAAATTTGGAGAAAAGATGACTGACTCATTGGAAATAATTAGAATTTGCATAGTTTCGTCAATGGTATTCACACCTGAATGCAGAGTGGCTTAACGAAAATGAGGCGTTAAAGCTATATTGTGTCTATGTCTCATAATAATGCCATCCTCTATCATGATTTTCGACGTTAGAATAATCTATACTACAAAGTGACAGCACTCAATAATATCAGCTTTGGATTTAAAATAAGAATAACTGAATAACTTAGAGATTTACGATGGCTGAAGTATTTGAATCGAAGGAAAATTGAGGGGTCGGGAATCCTGGGTTGACCGATCGCCAAGTAATTTCTCCACAGAGGACGACGGCTCCATTCTCCTATATATCGTAGCTCGTCAGTCATGAGAGCAGACAAATTATTGGGGAAATTACTAGTGCTGAGGTGAATTAGTACACTTTGCAATAGATTCCAAGTTTTCATTTTTTCTCTTTATTTGTTTAAAATACAGCTAAGCTACCACTTATTTGAAATCCGACAGCCTGATTTAAAAAATTGTTTTTTGGGAAAGAATAAATAAAATTCTTCATAGCTTTTATTATCAAATTGCAAATTTAAAAGATACAACAATACAAAAGATAACGAGTAAACCGGAAATAGAATGTATAAGAAAATCTGTAGGAGAGATTATATTCCTTCCTGGAAACATTTGTGTTGAAAAGTTTTGAAATAAATCGAAGGATTTTATTAAAATTCTACCTATAATTTTTAAAAGAATAAAATATACACTCCTCTTAATTAACGGCCATTTATTGTACACGCCTTAGCGAAAGATCATCTTTTAAAACGACCCGTCTAACTGCGATACACGCCGTTACGTTGAAATAAAAAAAAGTATGGTGGTAAGGGAGGGAGAGGCATAATTTATCGTACTACTAGTTTGGAAAGCATGTAACTATCCGTTAGCGGAACTCGCTGTGTAGTAGACGGCATATAACCCCTCCTGCGCATGTAATTGTAGTACAAGAGGATATTTTTGCCCGTTAAATGCCTTCTTTTTAATAATTTTCACCGAATCAGGCGTGAAGTGGTGAAAGGGAGATGGTGAGGTGAGTGTGAGAGATGGTGAGGGTGGTGAGGTGTTTTTATTCTCAGTATCCCTTCTATTACTTTTCCCAGAACGCAGTAAGACGAGAAAAAGCGTTGTCTCTATGATACTGCAAGTATACAGCCTCTTCAATTAGCCTCATCATCCAGGGAATACATTTTAATAGTCTTATTTCACTACTCGTCGGTATTATCGACCGAAAAAAAATAATCAAGAGGGATGTGCCTGTCTGCACTTTCGTCGTCAGACGCTAAATAAAAAATCATAGGACTTCATTTATTCCATCTCTCATAGGTCTGATGGATGGAGTGCCACAAATACAAGAGGAATGATAACCATATCATTGGCGCCATGTGCATGTTTTGACTACGAAAAATCTCGTCCCCTAAGCACAGTCACGTGTATGGAGATACTGTATTTTATTCTCCTAGGCGTGTATGAAAAAATTGTCCTTGTATATAATATTCACGTGGCATAATCTCTTCACTTGAAGGTATATAACTTCAATCAATTATTGGGTTATTTAGAACGAGGTGATGCATAAAAATTGTTGCATCGGGTGACGGTAAGTCGGGAAGCTTTTGCATATGCCTTGATATTTCGAAGGGTGAAAGAAACTGAGGTTAAAAAGGATTACACTTAAGGATGTATTGGCTCTATGTTGAAATAATGACAAATCAAGGAAACTTTGGTTGGATCTTCTACTTATTGTAAGTAACTAATCGGAAATATTTAAAAACGATTCAGAAGATCTTTTGAAAGATATCAAAGTTTTAAATTAACATGCACTCTTATGGGAAATGACTGATTTTATGTGAATCTACAACTTTGATGGGAAATTAACCATATAAATAATACAGTCAAACCACTGAAAAAATTAAGGGCAGTAATAATTGTGTTATAATTTGATATCATTGATAAAGACAATCAATCAGATAATTGTACACGAAATATTTATAATAAATTGCAGCTACTCCACGCTTTACTTCAATTGCAAGGTATAACTGTAGTGGACTAATTTCGACTCTGTGACATCCGTTGTTGATATATATTCTCAGTCCTTTTCAAAAGTAATGCTTGTTACTTGATATTTATTTTCAATTAATAATAAGCATAATATATTTTCATTCATAATATTTTTCAATATATGTTCATAGCTAAAACGACGTATTTCTTTTTCCATTAGAAAAAACTGACGAGTCAGCGTCCATCTTCATAGTGCGGTGCTGATCACGTATGAATATATGAATCGTTGCAAGAATGTATGCCATAAGAAATCAGTTTGTTTTTTCATTTACGATCATAAAAAAGTAATTTTAACAATAAAACTGTTTCCTATAGACATATTAGTTAGTTAAAAGAAAGAATCACAATAAAACAAATAAAAATTTGAGCTGTACAGTTTTCGATATTTCAAGTCCATAGGTTGGTCACGGAAGTCAAAAGAGGGTCCATTGAGATTAAAATTGATGTAAATATCGAATCCATCTGCCTAAAAAATTCATAAAGTACTAATAACAACCAACTAAAATCAATTGGATTCAGATGCTCTCTGTAAACATAGCAAAAAGCCCGATAATTGCTTGGTGTCGAATCAGTAACATTTGACTACGGTTGTATAGCCAATATATCATTAAGTAAACTATTACGTTTGCATCTTAGATAAGTGTGGTATGTTGATTTATCAAAAGTTACGCTATTAAGAAAATGCCAGTCATTCAAATATAATTCAAACTACCGACAAAAATACATATTACCTATGCGCATATAGGTAACATAGGAAAACAACAAGAGGAAACTAGATAGTGGAAAAAGAAGATCAAAATGATCAGAAAAAGTCTCTCGACGATTATGAAATATAGTGCGCCTAACTTAAGAGCCCATATAAGGAGACTTCCCTCCCCAAAGAACAGGTTAGGTTAATCCTACTTTATACGAGTCCCAAATATTTCGTATTTCTCATCTCCTTAATCTCCCATAAACCAGGTGGGAACGGTCAACAAAAAATTATGTTTCCTTCGTCTCCTTTTTCCTTCCGTCGAACTTATACCACTCATTTCACTGAAACCCCGCCCGGAGGGAAGAAAAATAAGAAAGAGAAATTGAGAGAGAGGGAGTCTTAAGACTGAATTCTTGCGCCTCCCCCCCTCCCCTTTTACCTCCGCTGTCGGCATTCAGAAGCCTTCCCCCGACAGCTTTCACCGTTTTAATTCGTTCCCTATCCGAGCATAATGCCCACGCATAACGAAATTATTTTTTTCTCCTCTCTCTCTCTCTCTCTCTCTCTCTCTGAAGATATTTGGAATTCAAGTCGTATGAAAAATGAATTTGGGGGGATTTTGTCCCAGGTCTCTTTGGCGAAAATATTAATCCACCGACGGCGCCGGGAAATCCGTTCTCCTTCTTAATTCCTCCCTCGAAGAGATTCGGAAAGATTTCTCTTGATGTAAGTGAATGGCATGGGATATGAAAAATATAAAATTTATACAAAATTAGCAAACTGTAGGCATAAAATTTACTCGAAAAAGACTTTTAGGAAGGTGATTCCTTCCCAATATATTTAGGTTTCATCCGTGCCGGAATATAATTTGAGAAATTAATACATTCGAGAAATGGTTAGGGCCGAGAATTTTATTCCTGAAGATGCTACAATGTAGTGAAACTAGTGGAGTAATAAATTTATATTTCGTGTGGAACGCGAAGTTTTTATTTCTGTTGTTATCAAATTAATACATATATAACATGGTAAATTTAACATGGCAAGCTAGAAGTAAATTAACTAATTATGCAGTTTCCACATGGATGCGCAGTTTCTATATGCTTCATGTGCAAACTCCATAATTACCTCAATTACTTACAGAACGTTTTTCCTGAGACGGTGTCGTATACCTTAATGTCAAAGTTTTAAAATCCGATAATAACTGCACTACCTACTCCGCAGATTCGGCAGGAAAAGAGTTAACATTTAAGATTTCCAATGGATGAACTCTGCTTAATATGATCTTTTGATACCATTAAAAGCATCAGCATAACCATAATTGGCTTAATTTTATTGAACATTTATGCAAGGTCATGTCTTCGGAATTCAAGATAACTAGCCTAGGGTAATAATAATGAGGTGGCAATATATGTTCGAGCTGAATCTCCTGGTTTCATTGAAATAATAATATTTGTTGTAATACTGCCTGAAGAAGAAAGCCTCACGCTCAGTTCAAAGCAATGTTTTCCATAAAACGATTCCAAATAGACCTAAGTGTTCAACGTAATTTCTAGTATTCACCTAAATTCGCATGCCACTGAATTGTCCTGCTACTAAAATTGCAAACGGGGAAAAGATATGAGCGTAGTGAACACTTCATCATATACCCCTTCATATCTCTTCAGTTACTTTCACCATTTGAAAACAATTCTTACTTCAACCTTTCCAATTACCACCTTTTTATGCCTTCTCTCCCGTTCTGAAGAGCCTGACATTGCTGACCAGACTTCGAAATCCACGCGTAGAATTGAACTGAGGCCCCTTTTAGGTTTCTTTCGGCAATGTCGGTCCAGTTTGGTCGTCATTTTTTGGCTACCAATGTGCTCTTTAGGCCAAAACTTCACACACAATAATTCCTTCGACCTTTCAAGAGAGACTCGTGAGTATTAAGACCGCAATTTATGTGACGCATGCTAATTTTCATCTGCGAAAAAACTTTAAAGACGCCTACTACAATTCCAACGGCCAAGTTCCATCAGTTCAAAATAATTACAGGACGGATCAATATTCTACCAAGAAGAACTTCGCTGGGAATCATAGCGATGACGATTGAAATTCCTGCGGACGAATACAGTCCCTGTTTGAAAAAATTCGGCACATAACTGAAAAAACTCTCCAGAAAGTAACTCTATGTCTCCATACGGTGGAAATGAAAAATATCTCATTTCTTTACTACTTATTTATTGCTTATTGCTTGCTTATTTATTCTATCTTAAAAAGCTTGTGAATAACCATTGAGGGAAGCTTTTAATCCAATATTGAAACACTCTTCATTCTGAGATATTTTGCTGGGTCTTGAGTCCCGTGTCGCGATCATGAAGTTTTCGTTTCATAAAAGGGGCTGACATTGAGGCCTCTGCAAAGGATTCGCCGTCAAAGGGGCAGGCAAAAGGGAGCCCACGGGATTAGAAGCCGCGTTGGAAATATACTGGGATTATGGCGAGTGTATTGATGCTAAGAAAAAGTCGTGCATGATCCAAGGAATCAATGTGGGTCCTGGGGCTCCGAAGAGGAAGGACTGGTCGTCCGTCGCGTTCATATAAGGCGAGACACATATACGTAACTCTTAAGCGTCACACGCATTTGTAGATATAAGCCAATCGTATTGCTTCACCATCGATAAAGCTTCGGCAAAAAGAGGAGAGATTAAAAACCTAATGGAAAGGTTCGAGAGCATTTTATGTTCAGCAATCCTACCTGAATGAGCACCAAAGGGAGTAAAATTGTGGTATCATATCGGAATCATGGAAGGAAGTTGGTAAAAGAAAGTTTAACAAGAAATACTTCGACGACTGGGCGAAAATTATGCGGAAAATACAAAATAGAAGACAAAAAAAAACTTAACATATTCAGAGACATGTTTCTTTTTATTGTTGACTGTTGAAAAGGAAAAACTAAGGCATGGGAGATGGAAACAAAAGAACGAGGGATAATGGAATGAAACGAGAAGCAGTAATTAGATACCGACAGTAAAAGAAATGGCGGGAGAATGAGGACATGGATGGACGACAATGTAATCGGATATTTAAGAACACCCAAAGGAATTCTAAAGTAAAATAATTTAATTTGTTTGACATTTAAATTTGTTATCTTTGATACGATTACTCAAAATAATATTAATTACTTTTACCATTGGTATTTTCGTCTGTAACATTACAAGTATTCACATCAAATCTATTCAACAGAATCCAACTCATTGCCCACCCAAATGTAATGCACAGGGAAATAATTCTACAAAAAGTCAAGAGATTCACCAAGAATAATTCGGTAAGTTAAATTTATCTAGCAGCGAAGGTAATGTGTTAAATTTTATAAAAATAAAACGATTACTTGAACGAAATCGCCATAACTTAATCCGCCGAGCATTTTGACAATCTCAATATACCCTAGGGATAAAAATAGATTAAACTTAAGCCTCAACTTTCCTACGACAGACGAAGGTAATTTATTTATTTATTTTTAAAATTCCAAAGGCTTGAGATCCAAAAATCCGAACTTAATTAACACAAGGGAAATTACTGGGTATCCTAAGAGGATTGGGGTTCGGGAGGTGGGGATGGGAGGAAGGGAGGGGAATGTGGAGGCAAAGAGGGAAGAGTAGCCCTAGGATGAAAAATGTAATGAAAAGCAAAAGGTCTTATTTTTTCCGAGGCAGGACATAGCTCTCCTTCTCGTCACGGTTTCTTTCACTTCTTGCGGGCTTGGAGCTTCCCCGCATCGTCAACATGGGAGTGTTCAAGGGAGGTTACAGGATGAT